>CABHPH010061917.1:61719-73052 GCA_902168325.1 Peromyscus nudipes
ACACACACACACACACACACACACACACACACACACACACACACACACAAAGACAGTAGCCCATGATGGCAACCTCAAAAGCTCAAAACTCTGCAATATTGGGAATCAAAAGAAGGAAACAACTGAAGTGCCAAAGACAGACACCAGAGTCCCAGTTTTAAAGAGGATCAATGACAATAAAAGCGACTCAACAAACCAGATGAACCAGGTAGGAAAAATCAATTCAGGACCTAGATAAGAAAATTACAAAAGTGGGTGTAAAAGTGAGGTCAGGAACAGAGTAGAAACTCAATACTTGGAGGAAGTTTATTAGGGAAGCGGAAGACCTTGGAAAGCAACCAAACAGAAACTTTGGAAATGAAAGACTTGATAAATCAAATAAGAAACACAGTAGGAAGCATTATCAGCTGACAAGAAAAAGCAGAAGAAGGAATTTCAGGGATGTAGGGCAAGGTTAAAATGATGACATATATAAAGGGGAAAATTGGCATATCCAAAAATTTAAATAACTCAGATACACATCAGAGACCAAACCTAAGCATCCATTGCATAGATAAAGGAGCTTATATTAATTCTTCAGGCATAAGCAACATTTCAATGAAACTATAGCAAAATAATTCCTATTTTATTGAGAATTTTTTGCATCTATATTCATAAGAGAAATTGAACGGTAATTCTCTTTTTTGTTGGGTCTTTCTGTAGTTTGAGTATCAGGGTAACTGTGATGTCATAAAACAGATTAGGCAATGTTTCTTATGTTTCTATTTTGTGGAATAAATTTGGGGAATAATATGAGGAGTATTGGCATTAACCCCCTTTTTAAAAGTCTGGTAGAATTCTGTGCTCAAATGATCTGGGCATTTTTATTCATTGGTAGACTTTGGTATGGCTTCTATTTCACTAGGGATTATAGGTTTGTTTAAATTGTATAACTGGTCTTGATTAAACTTGGATAAGTTGCATTTCTTTTAAGCTTTCCAATTTGGTGGAGTACAGGTTTTTGAAGTATGTCCTGTGGTTCTCTGCATTTCCTCAATGTCTGTTGTTATGTCACTTTTAATTTCTAATGTTAATTCAGATATTTTTCTGCCTTGAATAAGGAATTGTCAAAATCACTGATTTTCTCAAAGAACCAACTCTTTGTTTACATTTATTCTTTGTATTTTTGTTATTGTTATTATTTCTATTTTGTTGATTTCAGCCCTGAATTGAGTATTTCTTGCTGTCTACTCCTTTCAGATGCAATTTCTTCTTTTTGTTCTAGAGCTTTCAATTAGGCTGTTAAATTACTACTGTGAAATCCCTACAAGTTGTTTTCTTTCTTTTTTTTTTTCAGGCACTTAATGTTATGAACTTGTCTCTTATAGCCACCTTCTTCATGTCCCATAAGTTTGGGTATGTTTTACAATCATTCAATTCTAGAATGGCTTTAATTTCTCTCTTAATTTCTGTCAACTCATTTTCCATCCAACAAAATACTCCAGATCCACAAGTCCTAGTGCAGAAATACAAATAACATAATAACAAAGACATGTCTCATCCACAAGTTACTCCCGTTATGATGGCACCAAATCAAAATGACCTTGAAGAACTTCTAAAGAATGAATTCAAAAGAATGATTGTAAGTACAACTGAAAGAAGATGTAAATAATCTCCGAGAAATCAAAAGCAAAGATGTGAGTGAAATAAAGAAGTCATTCTAAGACATTTAAATATCAAAATTCATGCTAAAATGGAAGGAGGGAAATCTCACAGGATCCAAATCCTAGACTAAAGACTATTGGCACCTGACTGGTGAGAGAGGAGAATTAGCTTCTCCCAGCAATGAGCCCCCTAATACATACATACATACATACATACATACATATATATATGCATAAACATATAAAATAATATGAAAGAAAATAAAGATATCAGGTTTTTAGGGTTGGGGTTTGGAAAGGTTGGAAGAAAAGGAGTTGGGAGAGCATGGAGTTAAGAAAAGGAAGGGGGAAAAGTGCAATTGTATTTTAATTAAAAATGCATGAAAAATAAATAAAAAGTTTTTTTCGAAGAACTCAGTGAAGAGATTGTAGAAAAGCCAAGCAGAAAAAATACTGGAAAAGTTAACTCTAATAAGTTAATTAAAAACTCAGCTTAAAGCCTCATCAATAAAATGTATCATGATCTTAATATTCCTGTAATAAACATTAGTCTTTGATGACAACAGACTGAATAATGTCTTATTTTATGTATATATGTCCAAATTATTGAACATATTTTAAGGAAATCAGCAAGACCCAATGTTAAAGTTCACAAGTGTTGACATCACACTGTCTGAACTTGAGCTCTATGTTGACCAATTTTTTTTTTTTTTAGCTTAATCTTCTTCACTAAAGCTGTGTGACTTTGGTACACTTAATTTTTGTGTCCTCATTTGAAGGACAATAAACATTCCTCTTTTTCAAAGTTTAAATGTCTAAATGATTGATTATGTAGTAATCAATACAAAAGCATATAGGAAAGAAAATATGGAATAAGAATTTCAGATATGAAAATCATTTTATCTGATACCTTTTTGCACATTAGCCAGTCAAGAAAATTTGTAATATTTCTGGGTTCTTTTTTCTCCTCTGAAAGGTGGAAATAGTATCTTCATTGATATCAATATACATACAGACATACATATATATGTAGCATGCATATGTATATGTACATGTATGTGTGTATGTTTATGATGCATATATACACACATATATGACATCAATTAAGGAGGAAGAGGTACCCATTAAAGGAGAGCAAGGATACATGAGAAGAATTTCAGGGAGGAGTGAAAAAGTAAAAAATGTAATTATAATACTAAAAAAAATTAAATATATTTTTAAAATTCTGTCTGGAGATGCCATCTGTGGCAAAAAATTATGGGATGTCTATAAATAAATATAAAAGTTTTTGGTGATCAAAGTGAAGCAAAACAAATATGTGAGGATTTTAATTTCTGAAAATAAAAAAATTAATCCCTTTCAAGAATGACATAATCTTGGTTTACATAACATGCAGTTGCTCTATAACTGAGAGAAAACAAAGAAGAAAAAATGTCTCCCATCCACCAGGTTTAAGATGCCCAGCATTGGATGCTAGGTAGGGTTGGGGTCACTCCTTAAGATGTGCACTCTTAGAGGTATGTGTGCAGTGCAGAACTGTGGGCCTATGCACAGTGCCTTCTGGAAAGCTCTCTTTGTAATACACACACACACACACACACACACACACACATACACACACATATATATATAAACATATACTCTATCACTTATATTATCTCATTATTATATTATATTGTATATTATTTATTTATTATATTTTAATATTATATATTATATAATTTCTATTATATTATATATTATTTATATGTTATTATATTGTATGTCTATAATATGATATGTATCTACATATTATTTATTTATATATTATAGATAATTTATATATTATTATATTAATATAAAGTGTTATAAGTAATGTCATGTATATATATATCTGATTTTAACTCTTTGTAGTATGTTCATTTCTATTTTCTATTTGCAAATATTGTCAAAATAAAAATAAATTTGAAATAGTTTAATTGGCAATAAATAAGAATATCTGTACCATTAGAATTGCAAAATACTGAAATAATTCTTGGGAAATGCCCAATAAAAAAAATGGACTACTGCTGTGGGATGGTCTGTATGTCAAACATGTTGCTTATTGGTCAATAAATAAAACACTGATTGGCCAGTGGTCAGGCAGGAAGAAATATAGGCGGGACAAGGAGGAGAGAATTCTGGGAAGTGGAAGGCTGAGGAGACACTGCCAGCCGCCACCATGACAAACAGCATGTGAAGATGCCGGTAAGCCACAAGCCATGTGGCAAGGTATAGATTTATAGAAATGGATTAATTTAAGATATAAGAACAGTTAGCAAGAAGCCTGCCACGGCCATACAGTTTGTAAACAATATAAGTCTCTGTTTACTTGGTTGGGTCTGAGTGGCTGTGGGACTGGCGGGTGGCAGAGATTTGTCCTGACTGTGGGCCCGGCAGGAAAACTCTAGCTACAGACTACTAAACATTTTGGCTGAAGTTTACATGATGAATTGGATCATCTGCCTAGAACCTCCCTTTTTCTTCCGTTTTTACCCAGATGTCTTATTTCACTGTATAGCGATGTTCATGATATAAACATAAGATCACACAGCTTGGGGTGTGTAAGTTTCTCACACTAGCATTAATACAGACAGAGATCTTCCAAATCAAATCTTTCATATTAGATAGTTTCTAGTAAAACACTAACATTTTATTTACATAATGCATATGTTATTTTTAGTTTACTCCATTTTATTAGCATATGAAAATGGGTTCTGGAAAGCTCTACATTGTACATTATTCCCTTCAGAAATCTGAAAGATAAAAGTGCAAAAACAGCCACTTATCATAGCATAAGTACATACTGTGTGATTTTTCTGATTATATTTCTAAAATATTGTTCCCCGATTCATGCACACATTTGTGTAAAATAGTCAAACATATTTATTATGTATGTTTTAAATGGAAGAAATACCATTACAGTCTGTGTAGTAAATATGCAGTTATTTTGTAAATTATTTAACTGGAAGTCTCAAGAGCTTGTTGGGCTGTTTCATATGTCAGTTAAATTTGTTTTAGTGATATAAGTAATAGTTATCTGGTATTATTCTGTAAAGTCGCCAAGAAAGTATGTGCAATTTGCTTGTATGAGTGATCAAATAAATAAAGATATAAGGGTATTTCCTGTCTTGATCTACATCTGTAACTTCATAATAATCAGAATTTTGTTTATTTTAAAAATACAGTACTTATTCATTTCTAAAAAGTGAATTATGTGTCATATATTAATGATTCATATATTCAGAGAGTTGTATTTAAAGGAAAACACGCACTTAAAATGAATTATTATTAATGTACATTGAAAAATAATGGAATAGTCTAAAGATAATCTATTGATTTCTTTCAGCACACAAGAAAGATAGGTAGAGATTATATGTAGTACTAACTTGTGAGAACCAAGAAAAACTTAAATGGTCAGCATATCTACTTACTAATAGTATTGAAAATAGTCATTTTAAGGGTATATCCCTTTCAAAGATACAAAATTAGAGAGCACTAAGTAACACTTCAGAAATTTTTCTATAGGTATGTTATAGCATAAATATGTTATAAAGATAATGTTAGTAATTCCAATGTAAAAGTTTTCTGATAAATAAGACATATTGGGCATACCCACAAATGTCCCAATCAAACAGTGGTAATAGCAAAATGATCTATTTTAAACTATTTCAAGTTATGAAAACCAAAGAGAAGAACCCCTAGCCTACACCTGTAATCCCGTCACTCTGGAAGAAGAAGCAGGGGCAGAATGCGTTAGAGCTGGACCTGTCAACACTGTGAAAGATCTTATCTGGTAATGAAGCTGAAAAAAAGAAATCTACACATCTATGAATGGTAACAACAATATTCCCTCTGCAGTTTGGAGGAAGAAGTAATAATTAGCAATAAAATTTAATTATATAATCAATGTTCAGATGGTACCTTTGTCTAAATAAAAGGTGAGAGTCTAAGAGAGGAATAAAAATAGAAATAAAAATAAAAGATGAATTGACTTCAACATTTTTCCTTTTACCGTTTGCATAAACGATAGCAGAAGAACAACAATAAAACCAAAATAAACAGCGGAATCTAAAGAAAAATGTTAAATAATGAATGACACAGTGACACACAGGTAAACACGAATTGTTTCAATAAAGAAGAAATGTCACTGTGTTAGGCATTCATGAAAGGCTGAAGTAGATATATGGACAGAAAACTAGGATTTAACAAGATGGGAGTCAGTCATAAAACTGACATGATCAGTTCTAACAGACGCAAAGAGAGTAGAAATGCAGAAAGTATGGCTGCCTGGCTGGTGTGAAGTACACATTACACATGAATTATAAATTTAAGTGTTCTATAGATTGCAATATATAATTAACTTTTTCTACATATTTCTTACCTGATCAAACAAAACCACATGCATTAGTATGTTAGGGATACAATAATAAAACCTTCCAGTCTAAGTAGCAGAGACAATAAGAATTTATTCTTACAGTTTTGCAATCTGGAAGCTTAGATCAAATTGTTGGGTAGTCTGTTGTCTTCTGATGTTTTTGTCCTTGACTAGCCACATAGTCTTCCCACGGCATCATCAAATGGTATACAAGCATCTCATCTCTGTGCAAAAATACTTGGTGGTACAACTTGAGTAGAGAAATGAATTATAGTGCATGCTTTCAGAGCTTTAAGTCCATAAATTTTGAAAGCAGATACTTAGGTAGAACATTATGACTGTAAGTGTAAGTTAGAGAAAAATAGTTCAGTCTTATGGCAGGCCAGGAAAAAGGGATGGGCCAGAAATCAAATAGGCAAAGACTTGCTCCCAGTGAGCAAGTTCCTTTAGGTAGATGCTGTCTCCTGGTATTTATACCACTTCCCACATCAGCAAAGGACCAAGAGTCAAAATTTGAGCCTGTGGGGGAACTATTCAGTCTAAAGCAATAATACATGTCTTTTTTATTATGGCAACTCTCACCTTTTAAGTCAAAGTGTAAGTTTTAAGAAAATGTGTATAGGATGTGGCTGGAAACTTAAACAGAAAAGAAATATGACATGATAACTGAAAATATTTTGTCTTCATAATCATCATCATACCATCCTTTAGTTTGTCCAAGGACTGTGCATCGTTTTCTGGAGCTGTGTTTCATAGACCCCAATTACTCTTTTGCTAAGAAGTTGGGTGTATGTTTGGAAGAATGGTCTCCATTTCTTCAATTGCTCAGCTCTCCTTAACCTCATAAACCACTCTATCAGGAATTGGACAGGTGATGCCTTTTCTTTTTTTTTAAATTTAGAATTCAGAATTCTCTTTCCTCTCACCATTAATTCTGTTTATATCTTAGAGTCTTGGGAAAAGGGGAAGATCCTTGTTATTTGGTGGCATATGTTTCTACTCTGGTTTTGTTCCTTCTTCCTATTCTTCTTCTCCTCCTCCTCCTCCTAATCCTCCTTGCCCACTTCTTCCTTCTGCTACTTCTCCTGCTTTTTTTTTTGTCCTGTTGTAACTACTCACATTACTTCTGAAATCTGAAGCCAGGAATCTAGTATATGTCATTAATTTTGATCCTCTGAGTGTGGGACTGCAAGTGGATTTGTGTAGACAGCTATTCTTAGCAATTTTCAGTTTCTTTCAAAGTGCTGTTACAGTGCTTATAATTTAAATGATTTGAAATTTCTTCTAGGGGGTTCTTAGAAGCTTCAGATGGAATTCAAGTTTCCGATAATTTCTCAAGAAATGTTATCAATGTCCCTGTCTATACAGAAGCCTGTTGGACATTGATGTTTGACTAGAATGCTTGGAGAACTATAGCTATGGGACATAAGATAATTCATCTGAAGCTTCTGGTTCAAATAACTCTTCCATGACCTGTTGCCTTGGACCCCCAGCTCTGCAATGACACTCCAAGCATCCAATGCATCTCCTGGCACATATTAGTATCTCACCATTCATGTAGTAGATTGTTCTAGGAATAGTTTCATTTCTTCATATATCCTTTAAATCAAGCTCTGCTCACAGTGAAGCTACACAGTAATTTTAAGAGCTTTTTCTACAACTGAGCTCTGGCATCTCTGTTCTATTGGGTTTTAGAGCACCATCAGCCAATGTAAATTTGCAGGCTCACATACTAGTACATTTTCTGTTTCTCATGGGGAAGCAATGTGATCCCCAGGACATAAAATTGTGTCATTTCTACCCCCTTTTGTCCAAAAACAGCTCAGCATCTAGGCATAAAAAGAAAGTCCCAAATTTCATAACAAAAGTGACAAGAACCTCTGTTTCCTTTACATTTTCTTAGGGGACTAGCATCTGTATTAGGCTGGATGTGACAGTATTAATTGTCAATTTGATTCAGAGAGCAGAGTGCCCTGTTTTTATTTTAGTCTTGCCAAATCTCCTTTAATAGTTCAGTAAAATTTCCCCAACCCTGATTTTAACTAGTGCATGTGTCCCTGCTTCCGGTGTTTCAGGGGTGGAGAGGGGATAATTTAATAACATACCAGTTTGAGTAGAAATCAATTTTCACTCCCTTCATTTTGTGCATTTCTGCTGGATACTTTTTAAAAAATGAAGGCAAAAAACATTCTTTTTTTTCCACTGGCAAGTGGAAGCCAAATCAAGATCATTGTGATTAAAAAAAAAAAAATAGAACAAACAACCAAAGGGTCTGTTCTTTCCAGTACTTTTGACTTGCTGTTCTTTCCAGTACTTTTGACTTGCTCCACACACCAGTGACTTTCTGTTTCTTAAATTAATTTGTACTCTAATTTCAATTAGACAATAGAATCCTGGTACCAAGGCACATCTACTGAAGTCTATTAGAACTAACAGGATGCTCAACTCTACTCACATACTTTTTAAGTCTTACATTTTTCAACATCCCATTACTTATGTTTTCTCCATTCTTTGAAAATTTTGAAAACAAAGGACACAAGAATAAAGAGAGCAGACCCCTTGGCCTCCCCTTTTTAGCAGACATCTACCACATTCATTTTGACTTCTCGTTTATCCACTGTCTCACTCTGTATAGCCATTGCCACATCTAACAAACATCATTTCATCTACACATGTGTGTTAGTGAGCATGTTAACATTTTCGGCTGCTATGACAAAGAGCATCAGAAAAACAAGTTAGCAGCCTTCAATCTCAACATGGAAAAACCTGAGGTAGGAGGATTACTACTATATCAAGGCCAGTCTGGGATACATACCAAACTGAGACCAGCCTAGATTATGAGTGAAAACCTGTATACAAAGAAAAGCTATAGGAAGAGGGAGGGGGAGAGAAGAAGGGAGAGAGGAAAGGGAGGAAAGGCAGATGGAAGTGGGAGGAAAAAAACATGTGAACAGAAGGAGAGGAGAGAAAAAGTGTCCAAAAGAAGAAAAAATACACAAAAAAGAAAGAAAAATGCCATGAAAACGGCTTACTGGGGAAAGGTCTGATGTGGTTTTAGAGCGCTCAGTGTGTAGTTACCGGACTCCATTGCTTTGGTGAGGTCAAACATCATAGCAGGATGGGATGACATAAGCAAAGAAGTCAATTTATACTTGTCATGAATCAAAGAAAGGGTAGGAAAAGAGAAGGGCAGGTAAAAAGACATACCCCAGTAACCTGTTTCCTGCATTAAGTCCCACCTACTACATTCTTCTCTTCCTGATAGCCCTGATAGTTTCAGTGGTGAAACTGTCAATGAATTAATCCACTGAGATCCAAGCTCTCATGTCCAATCACTTTCAAAGCCTTGCTTTTCTCAGTCCTGGGGACCAGGCCATCAACACGGAAGTGTTAGATATCATTCCAAATAAGATATAACAGGAAAATTTAAAGTCAATGCAGTCATTATAACATTTTGTCTTTGAAACCATCATACAAAATATTGTGGACATATAGGATACTTGTTTAATGCCTAGAAAACATTAAAAGAAAACAAAAAAACAAGTATCAACCTTGAAAAAGTTGTGATTTTAGACTTTTTTTTTTAATTAATGAAGAATTTGTGTGCCTCTGTCTGTGTCTCTGTCTCTTTATCTCTGTGTCTGTGTCTGCCTGTCTCTCTGTCTCTCTGTCTCTCTGTCTCTCTGTCTCTCTCTCTCTCTCTCTCTCTCTGTGTGTGTGTGTGTGTGTGTGTGTGTGTGTGCACCAATAGCCTATTGATTTGGAAGCTTGTGGAAATGGACATTACTTTAAGATATATACATGCATATAAAGATGATTTGATATTCGAACTTAAAGTAATGGACCTCACCAAAGCAATGGAGTCCGGTAACTACACACTGAACACTCTGAAACCACATCAGACCTTTCCCCAGTAAGCCATTTTCATGGAATACACAAGAGTTAGTCTTGAAGTAGTACCATACAATGTTTTGAAACGCATTCCTTGCCAGTTGCCTCTGAGTCCATGGGAATAGAGATACAGCCAAACTGGAACTTGCAACATGAAGTAAACTAAGACCCTGATGAATGTTGATAAGGCAACACTTGTGTTTCCTGAGGGACCGCCCCTCAACTGCTCTTCTTTCCTGAGGTAATAAGCACTGACCTGCATCAATTTATTGCCTCAGTCTCCATCTTCCATGTTGATAAATTGGGTCCCAGCACATAGCAGCACAGAAGGGAAAAGAAATAGCTAAGGTGACTCCATTGACTCAGCGATGTATATGGAAAAGAAATGTTCATTGCAAATGAACCCAATAGACATGTGGAGTGGAAAAAAATAATTAAGAATACAAATAATAGTTGACTCCTAGACAAGCCACTAGTAAATAAAGGATTCCTCCCTGGTTGACATTGTGCTTACTGCTGGAATGTAGATTGTAGACACTCTTCTCCAATACTGGACACTTCCGTACCTCACCTTGAATCCACTTACCTTAAGATGGTTTGCCCCTTCTCCGTTCAGTCTGGTTCCTATCTTAGTATCTCTGTTTAGTAACATGTGGGAAGGTCACCTATTAATGAGAAGACAAAGAGTTTCTGTCTAAAGACATGCCATCCTAAGTATGTGGCTGGATCTTTAATTGAGAACCCATGTCTGCTCTTGTAGATCTCTATGCCCGCCCCCATATATATACAATTCTTCATGGACACATCACTGGGTTAGTTCTCACCACCCACTTCTGCTGTTAAGAATGTCTGTCAAGGGAACTCAAGAAATTAAACATCAAAATTCTCAACAGTCCAATTAAGAAATGGGCTATAGAACTAAACAGAGAATTCTCAGCAGAGGAAACACAAATGGCTGAAAGGCATTTAAGGAATTGCTCAACATCCCTAATCATTAGGGAAATGCAAATCAAAACAACCCTGAGATACCACCTTACACCAGTCAGATTGGCTAAGATCAAAAACACTAAGGACACCTTGTGCTGGAGAGGATGTGGAGCTAGGGGAACTCTCATTCACTGCTGGTGGGAATGCAAGCTTGTACAGCCACTGTGGAAATCAATATGGCACTTTCTTAGAAAATTGGGAATCAATCTCCCCCAAGATCCAGCTATACCACTCTTGGGCATATACCCAAGGAATGCTCAACCATACCACAAGGGCATTTGCTCAGCTATGTTCATATCAGCATTATTTGTAATAGCCAGAACCTGGAAACAACCTAGATGCCCTTCAACCGAAGAATGGATAAATAAACTGTGGTACATATATACAATGGAATACTACTCAGCAGAGAAAAACAA
>CABHPH010061930.1:0-12893 GCA_902168325.1 Peromyscus nudipes
TACAAGTACCCCTTTCTGTGCCTAATTACCCATATTCCAATCTCACCTAATTCCACACCATGCACTATCAAGAAGCTAGGATTATGATGGTTGCTATTTGTGAACTTTCAGAGATGACTGAATTAGTAATTCCTATGGTAGAAATTGTTACTTCTGGTGTCAACACTTCTAGCCATGCTCACATAGATCTTATTGAGAATTAGGAGTCATTTATCATCTGAGAAGCTCAGATAATCTATATTTGAAACAGATGTACTTGCAAGGGGCATGAAGCTGAATGAATCACAAGGGGGTCAGTGAATTTTTGATGCTCTAGAAAGTAAATGTTTTAGCCAATCCAGTCACTGTTGTAACCACTCAGCTGCTGTTCCAAAGTGAAAACACGATGGGCAGACAATTCATGAATGAAGGAACATGGTTACTTTCCAGTTCCTTACAGAGACAAATTGCAGACCAGAGTTTTCCACTGTGGAATATAATCGGCCAACCCTTGGGAAACTGCAGTGTTTGGATCACATTTAATTACTGTATAACTAATTATTCCCCTATTGTGTGACCTTAGGAGGTTTCAAGTTTTTCTATTGAGAGCAATATTTTAGTGAGAAATTTTGCTTGTATATTACATTGCAGATATATAAATATTTCGCAGAATCAATTGCTGCAAGTATTATTGTAATACAAATTGCAAATACGTCTCTCTAGTTTGTCATTTATCTTTTGACTCTCATAATTTTTGATGTGGAAATATTTGTTTTATGTTGCATAATGTATTATATATTTTAAAATATCAAGAAATTGTGTCTAGGTAGAATAAGATTTATTTGCCTTGCCATTCTACAAATTAATCTATTAGATCTTCAAATTTAATTCTTTTATCAATTTCATATTGAGCAGAATAGCTGGAAGTGTTGTCTCACGCTCTTTAAACACAGGATGGAAACAGTTGCTCTGAGTTTCCAATGTTGAGAAAAGACAGAATTGATTGTGGGGTGTGTAAGGGGGGTTTATATTTTATGACATTAGCACAAACATTTGATAAAATAAAGTGTAGATTTTAGTCATGTAAGCTGATGTTTATGAACATTTATCCTTCTTTTTTTTATATTCATCAGGTGTTATAGAATTCTTTTTTTTTTTCATTTTACTCGAACATTTATCCTTGTACAAGTCAGTATCATATCAACTGAATTTAAGTGTGAACTTCTACAACAGTATTGCTCTGTTTCCTCACATTTTCTTTGTAATTGGTGGAGATATGATGAAGCCAGAGCTGTGCAAAAGCTGCTGCAGAGTCTCCCTGTGGCAGGGCTGTAGCAGCATACACAGCTGCAGTTTGGGGCCAGGCTGCAGGCTTGCTGGGAGCACTGTGCCTCTGCAGCACAGAAGTAGATGCCTGAGTCCTCCAGCTGGGCATCCCTGATGTGCAGGGTGCTATAGCGCTCCTTGGAGTTGAATGTTGACTTTAACCTCCCATTCTCCTTTGTTCCTGAAGCCAGGTAAAAAAGACTGGTGAGGCTGCCCCTGGGATTCTGCTGGAACCATTGCACACTTTGCATGGTGGTTGAAAAATTGCATCTCAGGGCAGAACTGGTTCCCTCATGGAGACTCAGGGCTGAAGGACTCTGCTCTACCTCAACTCCTCTCACCCCTGTTGGGAAAAAAAAGCAAACCAGAATCAGTGAGGGGTCTTCACCCACACCTGTCTAATATCCCAGGAAACACCATGAGGATGACTGCACATTGGCTCATTCCCCCTCCACCACTGACATTTCTGGAGAATCCCTAAAGCAACTTAGATGAGCACAACTCACAGCAAATCCACACCCACAGAATCCCCAGCACAGCTCCCAGTTTCCTCTCCATGGCCCCTGTCCAATTGCTGGGTGTCTTCTCTCCAGCTCTGAGGGTGTCAAGTCTTGTGCCCAGACACACTTGTGCTTACACTCAACAGGTTCTCTCCAAATCATCTAGCTTCCTCTTTCTTCTGAATGAGAAACCCCACCTACCTCCACCACATGACTCTGCATAGCAATTGCTTCACTACCGTGTAGGCCAATACACAGGTCCCAGGACAGTATATTTCTGATGTAACACTTCTTAGAAGGGGACTTTGGGGAAAAAAATGTGTGAAGAAGGGGAATACATAAATGCAAAATACTGGTGTGAAAACTAAGAACTCCAGTGGCTTTGGCAAAACCTTGAAGCATCCTAGCACTATTTTTTATCTCCAAAAAGAATTTCATACAATATAATATGATCATAGTCCCCTCTTCTCCAGTTCCTCTCAGATCTCTCTCACGTTCTCACCCAACCAACTGCATGACTTTTCTTTTTCCCTTTCTTTAGAAAGCAAACAAACAGGCAAACAAACAACAAAAAAACCCAAACACCAGAATTCAGAATTAAAAACAATAACAAGAATTTAAAAACAAAACACACACACACACACACCCATAGAAACACAAGACAGAAAACCATATAAAACAGATAAAAAAATCAATAGGACCAAAAAGAACACACAAACTACTCAATGTGATATAAAACACCATTGGGTTCATTCCGTGTTGGCCACCTACTGCTGGGAATGGGGCCCTCCCTTAAGCGTGGTTAATACACCAAGTGAGAAAGTCCTAGCAAGACTCTTAAATTACACAATGCAAAAAATCAGCATGCAATGCACTGTACAGAATAAAAAAAACATCTTGATATTAGCAGATCATCATGTGCATAGAAAATGTTCCCAATGACAGTTTTGTTGACTAGAAGAAAAACGAGGCATGGCCATGTTTCCACCCTGATTTTTTTTCCATCACTTGCCTTCTGCCTAGCTGTTTTGCACTGCTGCGCAGGAAAATGCAGCTGATTCTAATCATGCTGTGAATGCCAGCTCAGGTTCAGTGAGGCCCTATTCCTTTTATTTTTCATACCTTAGATTTTCCAGTTTTTCTCAAGTAGTTGTTCTTTTTCTTTCTAGTTTAAAGTATATATACTCCCTCTACATTTGGGGTGTGTGTGTGTGTGTGTGTGTGTGTGTTTGTGTGTGTGTGTGTGTGTGTGTATGTGTTATACAGTATACAGTATATTGGAATAATTTCGAGTTCTTTGAATTTGAGGTATTTTCAACATGAAATTTTTTAAAAATAAAAATGGTGAAGTTGTTCTCTCTTGAGTGTTCCTCAGAGTAATGCCCAGTGAGATTCAATTTTGTTGAGAGAATTGTTCTTAAAATAAATTTATAGACACACAGGATCCAGTGAACAGGCTCTAGATATCCATGGTTTCATATAGAATGATTAGGAGCTAATATCTGGTGAACTCCACACAGTCACCCTACTCCTTGCCTTGTGAGTGGATTGCCTTATGTCCTTATGTCTCTTCTCAGCTCTTCAAACCTCTAGGCACCTTAAGAAAAAGTAGTTTCTAGGAACCCTGCAGTGCCCCCTAGTGGACTGACACCACCACCAAAAGTGACTTCAGGCCATCTCCAAAGTCTCACTAAACCAGCCTTTTCACTCCATCACTTCCTGGTGAAGGAAATGCAGATGGTCAGAAGACAAGACTGTCTAGATGGAGTTCTCAAAAGAAGAAATAAAAATGGCCAAGAAATATCTCAAAATTGTTCATCATCTATAGCAATTTGAAAAATGCTAATTAAAACAACTTTGAGATTTCATCCCACTCCAGTTAGAATATCTCAAATCAATAAATACAACTGACAACAAAGGCTGGTGGAGGTTGTGGGGGAAAAGGAACCCTCATTCACTGTTGGGCGGAACAAAAATTGGTGCAGGTACTCTGGAAATCAGTGTGGAGAATCTTCAAAACACTAAAGAGAAAATCTACCACATGACCCAGCAACTTCTTGGTATATGTCCAAAGAACTCTACATCCTGCTTGCTCCACAGATACTTGATTAGCTATATTCATTATTGCTCTATTCACAGTTACTAAGTAATGGAAACAACTAAATGTCCTTCAGTTGATGAATTGGTAAGGAAAAGGTGGCCCCTATGCATTATGGAATATTCTTCAATGTAGAGGAAAATCACATCATAAACTTCGCAGGTAGATGGATGGGATTAGAAAAGATTATTTTGAATGAGTTGACTGAGACCCAAAAAGACAAATGCCACATGTTCTGCCACTGAACTCCTAACTCCAATGGGTATTGTAGAGGCTCCTGACTCCAAATCTCCAGATGGAAATGTATAACCTGGAGAAACCACAGAAGCCAGAAAGGTACAAAGGGACCATGGGGAGAAGCACTAGAGAAGGGAATAGGAGGACAAGCACAATTTAATGGGAGACACAGGAAAATGAGGGTGGGGTATTTGGAAAGGAAAGGGAGGTCAACACAGAAGGAAAGAGAGGGAGGAGGGTGAAATAACAGTAAAAAAACTACTCTAAAGTAGTTATAAGGAAACATATTAGTATCTATTTACCAAAATGACATAAAACACACATCATTATAAATATCTGTGCATACATACACCCATAATTTACATTAACTGTTTTCATCTGGGCTGACAATACTTCCCCCAAGAGACCTAGATACTTTTAAAAAAGAAATCAATACCAGCCACATGAATCCCTCATTCAATTTGTTGGTCCCAGAATATCAAGAGACTTCTAAAACAGTATAGACTATTGTATTCTTGACCTTGGTTTCATCTCAGAAACTGCCAGTGAGTCCCTATTGCTGACGACACCATGCATTTGAAACACAAGATCGAGAGGATCCCAGCTTGATCTGACTTGAAGTCTTCCTCCTGATGACTAACTTTCAAGGTACCAGAGGTTGACCTACAAGCTCCCAAAAGTTAGAAGCAATCAATTATTCCACCCAGCTATGACGCCTATAAACTACAAGGACCAATATGGCGTGAAAACCTACAGATGCAATAGCGGCACTCATAAATTGGTGGCAATCAACAGCTCTCTAATTGGACATATGGAATAACAAGAGAAATACCATGTCTGGTACTGGAAACCTAGCCAACTACCCAGGACAACAGACAACTGCTAAATTACTAAACAAGTATAATCCCTAACTACATTCTAACTATCTATCACTGTACCCACAGGTAAGTATAGTCCTCAGCCCTTATCAAATAATCTCTTTTTTACAAAAGACACAGACCCATTACAGAAAACCACAACCAATCAAAATGTAAAGAACAAGTGATCATGTGGTGTTCTGCATCAACTCATCCATCTACAACACATTTCCTGCATTTAAAGTTTGGGGAACATTGAGGAAGAGGAGACAGAATGATTATAAGAGGCAGAGGTACAGGAAATTCTCTGTGAGGTTGCATCTCTTAGACATGTCCGGAAAACAATACTCTTAAAGTCTCAATGACATAGTTGCCTACACAAGATCTGAAGAAGGATGACACCAACAGACACACTAACTTGGAGGGTGAAATTTCACAGAACCCCAGCTTTAGACAAAGAACTACAGGCAACTAAGAAATGCCAAGAACAGGAGAAATAGTCTTACCTAAGGAAGACCCTCCTAACTTCTTATTGAATATCATGTAGTCAGCCCTAAAATCCCATATGTATAAGTGCTGTGGATATCACTCTGTATCAATAAAGCACTGATTGGCCGGTAGCCAGACAGGAAGTATAGGCGGGACTAACAGAGAAGAGAAGAGAGGAAACAGGAAGGTGAAAAGGAGAGGCTGGCTGGAGCCGCAGCGAGGAGAAGGAAGATGTAAAGTACCGGTAAGCCACGAGCCACGTGGCAAAGTAGAGATTAATAGAAATGGGCTAAATATAAGAGTAAGAGCTAGACAATGATAGGCCTGAGCTAATGGCCAAACAGTTTAAATAATGTAAGCGTCTGTGTGTTCATTTTATGAATGGGTTCGGTCAGGGAACCAGGGACTGGCAGGACTTGGGAGCTGGAGACTGGCGGGACTTGGGAGCTGGAGAGAAGCTCTCCAGCAACAGTATAAGTTACATTATATGGTCTGAGCAGGTTGTATCCATATATTTAAGAGTCTACATGCATCAACAGTTAAAGGAAAAGCACCTAGAGGCCATGAATTTTGGGGTAGGGCCTATGTAGGAGAGGTTGTTAAGTGGGCAGAGAAAGAAATAAGAAAAACAACAGGTAACATCAGAAGTCACTTTTTCCAATAGGTAAGTTATCTGGAAGAAGAAAGAGAAACATCATAATTAAATGACACCATGTATCAAAAGGACCTAGCAGATATCTAAAGAATATTCCACCTCAACCAGAATAAATAGTCTACTCATGGTCCATGGAAAACTTCTGTAAAATAGACCACACACTGGTACAAAAAACAAATCTTAAAAATTCATTAAAGCAGAAATAATTCCACATACCCTTTCTGATTACTGTTCTATCTATATAGCTTAAAATTAAGACCAAATAAATGTCCAGTAATTGAATAAATTCATGGAGATTAAATAACATATGATTGAATGATAAATACATTAAAAAAGAGATCAAGAAAGAAATTTTTAGCTCCTGGAATTAAAAGAAAATGAAAATACAGCAAACAAAACCATGAGGACACAGTATAAACAGTTCAAGAGAAAAACATAGTTCTAAGTCTCTAAATTAAGAAGAACCAGAGAAGGGGAAAGCATGTTCCTGCCCAGCACCATGATGGACTGAGCAGGCCAAGAGACCCACACTCAGGCCTGCCCTAGGCTTTGAGGAGAAAACACGGGCCCATCTGGCATCACAAGGCACTGGGGAGATGGGGCACTTTTATGGTGAGCAAATGTAATGATGTGTTATGAGAGAGAGAGAGAGAGAGAGAGAGAGAGAGAAAGAGAGAGAGAGAGAGAGAGAGATTCATTTTGTGTGGACAGAGGCATATCTGAAGAGGTGAAAGAGATGAGTAGAGGGATGAGGTGGGTGTCAATCAAGCCATGGTGAGATCTGGGCCTGGGCTGCTGCCAGGGCACATGTCTATTTTAATGGCCCTGATGTTGATATCTGAGGCTCTTGATACCACCAAAGGCAGAGAGGATAGGGCTGCAGAAAGCCCTTCACTGCCTGTAACACTGGGAAGAACTGGTCCTGCCCCTCACCAGATGAAGCACTCAGGACAAAGGGTCCTACATCTCACCTGGGCAGCACAATAGAGCTGACCCTGTTCACAGGGGTGTGGGCAAGCTGACCCTGAGGGCATGAGAATGGGAGAGCAGGTCACACCCCTCTCATCTACTATGTGGTGGCCTGGGAGAGGGAAAGATGTCCTCCTCCCCTCCCTTTGACACCTGCAGCAGCTGGGGTGCCTGACCCAACCCCTAGTCAACTGCAGCACTTAAGATTACAGGCCCTGCACCTCACCTGGGCAGCACAGTGGAGTTGACTCTGTAGACATGGGCACAGGGGAGTCAGCTCTGAGGGCATGAAAGGGGCAGAGCTGGTATTGGCTCAGCTCCCTCCCTCAGCTGTGGTGCGGTGGTTGGAGTGAGAGAACGATGTCCCACCTTGCCCCTCTCACTTCCAGCTGATGAGAGAGTTGACTGACCCTCCCCTTTATCAGCTGCAACACTCAGGAAAGCAGGCCCTGCACCTCCTTTGGGCCCAACAGCAGAGCTGATCCTGTACAGGAACACATGTGAGTAGCCCCAAGAATGTAAGCATGTGAGATCTGGTCCTGCCCCTCACCTGCCATATGGTGGTGTAGGTGAGGGAGAGACACCCCTACCCAGTTCCCCACCCCTTGCTGCCTATGGCAGGTGGGAGAGCTGGCCCTAAGACAATAAGGGCAGGAAAGCTGTCTCTGCCCCTCACCAGCTGCAGCACTCGCCAGCACAGGGCAACAACAGGATATCCAAGAGGAGTCCCAGTGAGGACCCAACATCCACTGAGTAGTAGAAACAGAGACTTCAAACTAGAACAATGAGTCTTTGTATTGAACACATATACATAAAAATATATGGATAAAAGGGTTACTGCATGACTCACTATGTCACACTACATCTTCTGTAATGAGATCTTTTTGTCCTTTTTTTTCCTCTTAAGTTCTATTTTATGTTAATTGGGGGGAGGTTGCAAGGGCAGAGGGTGGATACAAGGGAATGAGAAATGAATGGGATCAAGATGCATGATGGGAAAGACAAAAAGAACAAATAAAAAGAAAACAAAAAAGAAAGAAAGCCAGAAAGAGCACAAAGAAATGACTTAATGATGCAAGTCATAATTTGAAAATAAACCAAATTCAGTAGACAAGAAATAATAAAAATCAGAGCAGAAATTAATAAAATAGAAACAAAGAAAACAAGGAGGGGACATTTTACTGGTGTTGCTGGAAGGAGAACAATATAGAGAAAAAAGGGAAGAAGAATAAATAACAACAGGTATTTTTTAAAAGCCATGGGGAGCTGGGTGTAGTGGCACACACTTTTAATCTCAGCACTTGGGAGGCAGAGGTGGGTGGATCTCTGAGTTTGAGGCCAGCGTGGTCTACAGAGTGAGTTCTAGGACATCCAGAGCGACACAGTGAGACTTTGTTTCAAAATAAATTAATAAATAAATAGCCATAGGTGATCATATTTTGTGTTCTGCTGTGGATTAATGCTTTTGTACACTGGTTTAATAAAACACTGATTGGCCAGTAGCTGGGCAGGAAGTACAGGTGGGATAAGCAGACAAGGAGAATTCTGGGAAGAGGAAGGCTGAGTCAGGAGACGCCAGCCCTCCATCCAGGGAGCAGCATGTAATGACATACAAGTAAAGCCACGGAACACATGGCAACATATAGATTAATACAAATGGGCTGAGTTTAATTGTAAGAGCTAGTCAGTAATTAGCCTGAGCTAATGGCCAAGCAGTTTTAATTAATATAAGCCTCTGTGTGTTTACTTGGGTCTGAGTGGCTGTGGACTGGGCAGGACACAGGAAAACTTCCAACTACAGTGTTCATTTAAAATAATGTATAGTATATGTAAATATATTACACAACACACACACACACACACACACACATTAAGTATGCTGTTTGAGGTGGTAATACACTCCCAAGAGCCTATCTAACATAAACCCAGTGCCATGGATGAAAATCCTCTTTTCAAGTTGTTGGTTAGGAGAGTCCAAGAGTTCCCCAAACAGTATATGGTATTACAGTTGCCTATAGTTGCTTCCCAGAATTTGAAGCTAAGTCCCTATTGTTAAAGACAGTGGAAGGTACTCTGTAAGCTGCTAAGAACCAAAAGCAATCAATAGTGATACCCTTCTGTAAAGCTTTTGAACAATAGCAATGACCAGTGCAACAAGATATTCCCAAAGATGCAATAGTTGCTGTCATATCTCAGTGTTAATGAATAGCCATCTAATTGTACTCAAGGCCCACTATTTAAGAGGGTATCTTTGTCTGGCACTGTAAACCCAGCAAACATTTGGGATTCGTTAGACCATGGAACCTAGAGGAAAGCCTACTACTGCTGCTTTCCTCAACCCATATAATGTCTAACTACATTCTAAATACTTAACCTTATGCCCACAGATAAGCACAGCATTCACCATCAGAGAAGCTTCTTTCTGCAGCAGGTAGAGGATACTACAAAGATCCCCAACAGGTCAAAATTCAGAGACAACTGAACACAGTTTGCCCAAACACAGCTGATGCATCTACAACACAACTTCTACACCTAAGTCTCAGGGATCAGGGAGGATGGAGGGGAAAGAAAGTTTGTAAAAGCCAGAAGAGCAGAACAAACTCTATGGCACTGTGTCCTCTGTATTTGAGAAAGAAGATGCATTGATTAGCAAGTCATGGAGAGCAAGCCAGTAAGCAGCACCCCTCCAAGGCCTTTGCATCAGCTCCTGCCTCCATGATCCTGCTCTGTTTGAATTCCTGACCTGACTTCCCTCAATGATGGACTGTTATGTGGAACTGTAAGCTGAAATAAACCCTTTCCTCTCCAAGTTGCCTTTGTCCATGGTGTTTCAGCATAGCAATAGCCACCCTTACTAAGATAAATGGTCATTTCAATAAAGGAACAAGAGATTACATATAGATATAAAAATGATAGTAACAGCAAGCAAAAGCATCAGTGTGTCTAACATCAACTGTTAACCATAAGGCATTTCAGAAAATAAACATTTGAGCTTGTTCTTACATATGTCTATCCTGAAGAAAAATATGATCTGACTGTTTTCCACTTAGTGAACATCAGCAGCAGCACTGTCACTACTAATGATCTAAACAAAGGATCTGAAGTGCTTAATACTCTTCTCACAGTAATGATGGTGTAGTGGGTAGCCATTCCAGCTTTGGTCTGGAAGTTCCAACCCCCATTGAGGCTTCGGTAACTATCACGCCTACAAGGCGGGGCCAAGGGAGGGCCTGAAGACCTGAGATCAGGGCGCGCGGGCGCTCTCTTGTTTCCTGGACCTGGACACTAGAGGTTGACCAAGGAGAGTTCTCCAGAGAACACCACCGGACTGCGCTGCGTCTTTTCCAGAACCCGCCACCTACCTGTGCCTTCATTTGTAAGTTACCCACTAAATAAATCTTCCTTTTAACTACATGGAGTGGCCTTAGTAATTACACCAATATGATGGCATTACACAGGAAACATAAGCACCCAAACCACACAGGTGTACAGTAGACCACCCTGGGAGACTATACAGTGAGGACCCTTCTATGGTACAGACATGACTGAGAGACCATTCCTACCAAGGACAGACATGCTGGACTCTGTCATGATTATTAATTCCAAAGTCCACTCTGGCCTTCTAGTCTGTGCGTGGAATGTTTGTAACAAACCCTTAACAAAAAGAAACCTTAATTACCATATTAGAAACAAAACTTTTCTTTTAAAATGTTGTGGAAGTGGAAAAATTCGGGGAAATTGGGAGGGTTTGATGGCACAAATGAATGAGAACTCAATAGAAGCAGGGGAGAGGCTGAGAAAACTCTTATTCTAGAGAAACTTAAGTGACTTCAAGAACCAATTTATCTTTGCAAAAGGCAGCATCACACTTCAAGTACCACCATTCAGCTCAAAGTAAAGGTGACTACAATAGGAATAATAGACTGCTGTGTAAAATACATCATAACAACATAAGAAATAGGCTTATGGTTGGCATTGGGAAATAGTCATGCCAGGGTACACGTGGAAGTCAAAACTGCTCTGTATGGTGTAATTTGCTTTACATTTTAATGGTTGTCCTACACTGTGTACTTATAATCTTCTAATAGCCATATTAAGTACCTTTATTAAAAGATGAGAGCCTTTCCGTCATGATGAATGTTCTCTACAAGTGACACAGAGATGTATTTGGAGTTGGGGCTATCTAGTTGACACCTGACAGTCAGCTCTACACGTTGATAAATAATTAGTTATTCTCATTAAGAGGTCCTTCAAGATGCTCGAGCCCTTGTTGTATGTTTAGAAACAGATAAAATACAGAGAATTCCTCATCTCAACAATGGGAAATCTATCTTTCTCCAGCCCTGGTCTCAGTTTTATGTACAGGCAGCAGATGCCTGGGGAGCACTGTGCACTTGCTGCACAAAAGTACGTGGCTGAGTCCTCAGGATGGGCAGCTGCGAAGTTCAGGGAGAGATGTTTGTCCTTCTTATTCAGTAGGACAATGAATCCTTGTTCTTCTTTTCTGTCCACACTTGAAGGAACATTTATAAGCAACTGGAGACCTGCTCCAGGCTCTTGCTTGTACCAGTAGAAGTAATAATTAGTGTCTGTGTAGGTGCAGTTGATAACAGCGCTGTCTCCCTCCTGGACACTCAGGAGAAAAGGCTGCTGCTCCAGGTGCTCTCCTCTGCTCACACCTGTGCAAAAGGAAACAGCAGGAAGACCGTCAGGCCACTATTCTTCAGACTTTGCTTTTCTTCCCGTGATGACTATGGGCAATCTGGAGGAACCAGTCCACCCCTCAGACTGATAATGAACATTGCCAAATGCCTTGTTTCCCATAAGCTCTCACTCACAGTTCAGCTGCAACCACAAGCACAGGACAAAAGGTCCAGTCAATGTCTTCATTGCTCTCCCTGGGTTCTGTGTTTTTCACCAGGCAAGATGCTTCTGTGATCAGCTCTCCTCCTCTGTCCTCCACAGCACTGCAGCTTCTTCAGCTGTCTGCACAGAAGGCTGCTGGCTGCAGAGGCTTTCAGAAGTCAAACAAAAAGTCCCTTTGTAAGTTTGCAGCAACAGAGATGCTCTGCCACCTGGTGGACAGTTCCTACCAGCTGTAATCCTCCTTTATACTATTACATTTTATTCATGCGTTTATTTTCTGCTTTTAGTCAATATTTGTTCTTAAGAAAATAGAATGCAGAGTTGAGAACTGATTTAATATTGTCCACCTATAGCACACAGTTTCATAGGTTGGTATAATCTTAGAATAAATATTTCTGAGACAACCCCAACAGCCTCATCCATCACAAAGGATATTTATTACTGAGTAGAATTAGAAAACATTGAATTGGTTCCTCCAGTAACAGATTCCAGTGCTCTCCTGCCTCCCCAACTACCAACACGTTCAGGAGACAACACCTGGTTTAGACATTAGACACCCTAAGGTTTACAAATTGGACAGATTCTGGAGCCAGTGAAAACCTGCCTAATGAATAGGTTGTAAAACTGACAGGGATCAGAGACAAGCCTGGTACAAAGAAAGGGGAATCACCTTAAGTGATTGCAGCACTCTGGAGCAACTGGCACTTGCCTCCCCGCAAAGAAAACAGAAACACTCCCCCCACCCCACCCTCACCCACACACAAAGATGTGTCCTGGTGCTTAACACTTAGTGACTATAATAGCCTCTCATTATTGGAACGTAGCAGTGCTCAACTTTACAACACCAACACCCAACAATGAGGAAAAATTTTTTCAGAATTAAAAGGCACCACGGATCAAATGGCTTTACAAACATT
>CABHPH010061933.1:0-20367 GCA_902168325.1 Peromyscus nudipes
TTTGGAGTGGCTGAGTCAGAGAAAACAGAGACCCAGGTACTCAGAGACAAGCCCCAAAGTCAATGATCAACAAAATTATAAATCACTGATTACTGATGGGCTCAATGTTTGTGAAGTTTTTCATGAAAACATGCATAGTTTGGGAACATCGACGAACTATTTAAGCTACTTAATAATTCATTTTGTAATTTCTGATAATTAAGGATAGATAATGCTTTCATTTTCTTCGTATTTTTTTCATAGTATATATTGGCCCTACTTCGTTCTAAAGATATGTGTGTGTGTGTATGATGTATGTGTGTATAAATATATACATAGATATGTATATATGTTGGTGTAGGAGTTTTAATTTTCTTTTCTTTTCTTCATTAATCAATTAATTATTTAATCTTGCCCAGCCCAATCATAGACCCCATGCTCTCCTAGTCTGTCCTCCCAAATCACTCCCTCATCCACTCCACTTCCCCTCTCACCAGAAAACTGCAGTCTTTCCATGAACACCAGCCAGCCACAACACACCAAAATGCAGCATAACTGCATATTTCTCCCTTACCAAGGCTTGACTAGGCAACCCAATAGGAGGAAAGGGTCAGAAAAGCATGATACAGAGTCAGAGACAGCACCAAAGAAATATAGCTATATTGCCTCATAAAATAGCTATCAAATAGAATAAGATAGAAGTGTTACTTCCTTTTTAATAAAGGTATTCATGTATATTCTGTATATAGCTATGGCTTTCATAAGCATTTGCAGACTATTTTATATCATATATGTTGACCAGATTCACATCTACTCTTTCTTTTCTCTACCCTTTCCACTATTCCCATCATTCCTTCAGGAAGCATGTGTCTGATTTCATGTTGTACTTGTCAGGATTTTTCATAGGAACAGAACTGACAGATGAAAATATATGTATATGTATAAACACATGTTTATCTGATGCTATATTTACAAGGTGCAAACCTCTCAGGGAACAGTATCACAGCAGCTGCACACTGGAGAAGATAGTTATTTTAATTAATCCCATTTAGTCTTGCAATTGAAATTCTAAGAATCCTGTAGTTCCTCAGTTAATGTGACTCAGTGCCTCAGCTAGTCTTCAGTATACACAGGAATCCCAAAGAAGTAGGCTCTAATGATGGTAAAAGAATAATATTGTCAGCAAGTGTAAGAGCAAGTAGGCAAAAAGAGCACGTTTCCTTCTTCCATGATTTTAGATAGGCTGTCACTGGAAGGTGTGGCCCAGATTAAAATGGAAATTCCCACCTCAAAAGATTCAGATTAAAGGTGAGTCTTCGCACCTCAAATGATTTAATTAGGAAAAATCTCTAACATGTGTACCTCCCAACTTGGATTTAGTTAATTTCAGATGAAGTCCAGTTGACAATCAAAAATATCCATCATATGAGACATATGGGCATTTGTGAACTTTATGTACAGGTACAAACCCTGGAAATCACAAGTGAGAGAAAACATGATGGTTTTCTTTCTGTGTCTTACTAATGTTGGTTAATATGGTTGTCTTCAATTGTATCCACTTTCCTGAAAACCATATTATCCCGCTTCAAATACATTTATCTGTTATCACATATATATTATACAACTATTTAGATATGCTTCTATAATTGAACACATTATATTTTACATATAGTATATAAATTTGAAAAAGTCAATCCTATTAATATTACACACCTGATAATTTTACATATGTAGATATAAAACCATTCCTAAAAATACATGATATATGTTTCATATACTTATATTTGCACATCTATGTATTTCTAACCATGTAATGATTAGGGAATGAGATACAAACGGATTATGCAGTAACTTTGGAACTGATTGATATTTCCCCAGGGAAGAATTTCCACAACTCTCACTCCTTTGTACTCATGACATTCAGGAGCCCACCAAGGAGCAATTCCTACTCCTAATCTTGGATCCTCTTTTGAGGATTGAGTGGAAATGCTTATACAGGGGAATTACCTACCATTATCCTGCACCCAGATGTAGCAGAAAGCACAGGAAGACTTATGAGTGAAATGTGTGAACATATTTAATCACAAATTTTGAGTTTCTACAAGTAATTCTCAGCATTCTCTGTTTCATAGTAGGTATACATAAGCATGTCACTAAAATTCAAGCAACATAGTCAACACTGGGCTTTCTGGAAATCTCTTTTGCCCAAATTGTAATTCCATAGCTCCTTGTATTCCATTCTCCTAATAGTAGGGCTCATTAAGCCATGCTTAAAATATTCAACTGCTTTTCAAGTTTAAAGTCCCAAAGTGGTCCGTATTGCTCCAAAATATGTATTATTGAGCATATTACAGCAGTAACATGGTCTCAGTTATCAACAATGTGGTTACTTAGTGTTTCTATTACTTTGACAATACATAATGGCCACAGCAACTTTTATAATGGAAATTATTTAATTGAGAATAATTTCCAGGTTCATAGGTTTTGTCCATTATCTTCATTGTGAGAGGCATGGCCAAGTGCGAGTAGACATGGTATTAGACAATGCAGTAAAATATCTACATCTGGATGAGCAAACAGCTAGAAGAAAGAGAAGCAATTGGCCTGTCCTTGGCATTCAGTGCCCCAAAGCCATCCCCATGACATAATTCCAACAACAAGGCAATACTCACACCAAGACCAAACTTAATAATGCCACTCACTAAAAATTTGAATATGATTTTATGGAACCCATTCTCATTCAAGTCATGCAAACAGTAATGATGATGTTTATGATGATGATGAAGATGATGATGATGATGATGATTGCTGTGGAGTATTATGCTCTATGCTGTGAATATGTATTGCTCTAATTGGTTATTTATAAATAAACCTCCATTGACCTCTGGCAAGGGAGCTTAGTGGCAGACAGAAATCCAAACAGGAAGAGAAAGGAGAGGCAGAAGAGATGCTGCTAGTCTCTGCCAAAAGAAGCAAGATGCAAAAGTACCAGTAAGCCACAAGCCACATGGCAAAGTATAGATTTATAGAAATCTATACTAGCTCAGTCGATAGAGCATGGGACTCAATCCCAGGGTCATGGGTTTGTGCCCCACGTTGGGCGCCAGATATTGGTTAAATTGCTAAGGCCACTCCACGTAGTTAAAAGGAAGATTTATTTAATGGGTAACTTACAAATGAAGGGATAGGTAGGTGGCGGGTTCTGGAAAAGATTCAGTGCAGTCCGGCGGTGTTCTCTGGAGAACTCTCCTCGGTCTACCTCTCGCGTCCAGCTCCAGCAAACAAGAGAGCGCAGCATGTCCCGATCTCAGGTCTTCAGGCCCTCCCTTGCCCCCACCTTGTAGGCGTGATAGTTACCGAAGCCTCAATGGGGGTTGGAACTTACAGACCAAAGCTGGAATGGCTACCCACTACATCCTAGTCTCACAGTCTTATGTCAGTAGAAGTTTAGAGACTCATCTCCAAAAAGCTGTCTGTGAGTTGGAACTTTCCACCAGCCGCATACGCTAAGCAGCATGGCAGATTCCCGCCAAGGTACACAGTTGCATCTCCAAGCCATTCAGCACACTGTATGGTGGATTTAGCTTTTGCTAGTGCAGAAAAAGTGAAGAGGTCTCTGGGCTATGAGCTGCTGTATTGAGGCATGGACCCACTGCCTCCCACAGTCAGCAGAGAAAATAGCTCCCAGAGCTGGCAATGAATTACCCCTGCCATGTTGGAAAGCTGAAGTAGGCAGAATCAGTAACCAAAGTTGAAGTTTTTGTCCTAGCCACTCTGCAGTTTAAAGCAATAGATTCACAAAAAGACAGATTCAAATGAAATAAACCTCTAAACAGTTTACAATGTATATAAAAATGTACATAGGCTAGAAAGAGAGAGAAAAAGTAATATATGCAGTTATGTAAAGAAATAAAGGTTTAAAAAATAAAGTCTTTAAGCCAGGCAGTGGTGGTGCATGTCTTTAATCCCAGCACTCGGTAGGCAGAGCCAGGCAGATCTTTATGAGTTCAAGGTCAGCCTGGTCTACACAGAGAGATCCAGGAAAGGCACAAAGCTACACAGAGAAACCCTGTCTCAAAAAAACAAATAAATAAACTAATTAATTAAAAAGTAAAGTCTTTAAAGAGACAGTAAAAATAATACAAAAAATAATCCATGGAAAATGGAAAAACACAGAGAGTCTGAATTGTATTATTGTCTTTGGGATTTTTTTTTTGTTTTTCGAGACAGGGTTTCTCTGTGTAGCTTTGGGCCTTTCCTGGAACTCACTTGGTAGCCCAGGCTGGCCTTGAACTCACAGAGATCCGCCTGGCTCTGCCTCCCAAGTGCTGAGATTAAAGGCGTGTGCCACCAACGCCCGGCTTGTCTTTGGGATTTTTAACTTCAGAAATACATTTGATTGTAAAGGCTGCTTAGTTATATATGGTATCTTGACTTCAAAATTTGTGTCTAAGAAAACATGGCTTGGAAAAAAAGGTCCGCTTTTGTTTCCACAGAAAATGGGGACCTGTGGATTGCTTCCAGACTAATATGGTTTGATCAGCCAAGAACCCCTGAAAATTTTCCAATGACAGCCATGGCCCAGATGATCCAACACCCAAACAGCTTCAAAGCAACTTGCTGAGACAACACAGCCTCACAGACTACTCCAGTCAGGTCTTGACCATAATCCTAAAATTTTCTTTGTGTCTCCACAAGACTACCAGCACCCACAATCAGCAGGAAATAGCCTAGAAAACTATACCCACATCCCCAAAAAATGGATTATGGATATTTATCTTTGTTTAGAGATTGGTTACAAATTACTATTGGACATAGTCAATATCTTTCTAAAGAAAAAAGGAGGCTAGGATATATATATGATAGAATAAAATGGTAGATTATTGAATCTACTATTAAAGAGTAACAATGTTTTACATTGCTATAGATTTTAGTTTATTGATACAAATTAAAGTTAATTTTGTTATACTGTATGTATATTCCTACTCTTGTTTAAGGTATTATGTTTGTACAGCTCATTTAAAATTGTAATGAGTAATTAAGAAATACAGATTAATAATTAGTGACCCACAATAATCAAAGATATAGTCATGTTAATTAAGTTTTCTAGGTATACATAGATATATTTCAATTAGGTAGGTGAACTTCAAAGACCTAAAGAATATGGCATTTAAAATGTTTTAAAAACTTAGACTTTCTGGACACTGAGACATGTCTGACAGCACCAATGATGGGCATTGTAGAAACTCAATATGGAGTTTCCTTTCCTTACGGCAAACATTAGCCATTAGGGCAAGAAACTGTCCTTGCCTGGACTACTTGACAAAATGTTGTATCCTGATGCATGAAGCATATAAAACTTATTACAATAATCTTGGGTAGTATTGACTATGGATAGCCATACTTGAAAGGTAATTTTATGACATTGAATTCCGTTTCCCATACAAATAGAAATACCTTGAACATCTGCAGTGTGATTGTTAATCACTCTACCCTCCTCCATTGTCTAAGAATGACCTTGCTCATCATGTGGACCAGTTAGCCAAGAAGATTCATTAACAACCACAGGAATATTCATGTCTCCCCAACTTACTTCTGAGTTAACAGGAGGGTTAGGAATGAAGGTCCAGTAATTATGATCCATCCTTTTACCTGCACCATCTCCACCAAAAGTATGGCAGAAATAAGTTCACAGAATTTAGAGGCTTTTGATTCATGCAAAGTATTGTCTCCCCCTTTTCATACTAAATTTTTTTCAATAAATTTATTTATTTATTTATCTATCTATTTATTTATTTATTTATTTATTTTTGGGGGGAGTTTCAAAAGTTTTATTCACTGATCTTAGCTACTCAGAAAATTTTTGTTATTGGGGAGAAATGATCACAATTATGTTTTCTCTTTTCTTATTTTCTTGAATCTTGTTTTTTAAGTTCCTACTTTAGAAACTGTCTTCTTTTTTTTATTTTGCTTTATTAAGAAATTTTCTACTCACTCCTCATGCTATCCACAGACCCCCCTCCTCCCTCCTCCCACCCCCCCGCCCCCCTTCCAAGCCACCCCGCATTCCCACATGCCCCAAATCAAGGTCTCCCATGGGGAGTCAGCAGAGCCCAGCTCACTGAGCCTAGGCAGGTCCAAGCCCCTTCCCACTGCACTAAGGCTGTGCAAGGTGTCACACCACAGGTACCGGATTCCCAGATGCCTGCCCATGCACCAGGGACAGATCCCAATCCCCCTGCCTGAGTGGCCCCCAAACAGTTCAAGCCATACTACCGTCTTCCATGTCAAGAGGGCCTAGTCCAGTCCAATGGGGACTCCACAGCCACCAATCCACAGTTCATGGGTTTCCACTAGTGTGGCCAGTCATCTCTGCACATCCTCCCATCATGATCTCCATGTCCCTTGCCTGCAGAATCCCTCCTCTCTCTCATCAATTGGATTCCCGGAACCCAACCTGGTGCCTGGCCATGGATCTCTGCATCTGCCTCCATCTGTCACTGGGCAAAGGCTCTATGATGACAGCTAGGTTATTTGCTAGGCTGATCACCAGAATAGACTGGTCCAGGCACCCTCTGGACCACTGCCAGCAGACCAAGGTAGGGTCAACCTTGTGGATTCCTGAGAGCCTCCCCAGCACCCTGCCTCTTCCTATTCCCATGATGTTCTCATCTATCATGGTATCTTCCACCCTGCCCTCCCACTCTGTTCCTGTTCCAGCTTGACCCTCCCATTTCACTATGTTCTCATACCCCACTCCTCGCCCTCTGCCCCCCACACTTCTTCCTTTCCAATTTGGTCATACTAAATCTTAAGCTGTCCCCAGGTGGGAGGATTTTCCTTTGCTCCAAAGGACTCCTGTATCTTGTCTTTCACCAAGACATTTCTGCAACCACAGCCTCTGGGCAATGTCTCTTACTCATGCTGGATTTTTATCAATTTCAATGGGATCCACAAATTTTTATCTCTTGTGTTAGACATAAGCATAACCCAAATACCATCATCACACCTCCATCTTCTCTGAAGATGTCATGACATCCTTGTAGTACACAGGTTGATTTAATTCAGAAGTTATTTTTCCTACGGTCTAATGACTTCCAGCAGGTATTGTCTCTGTTTCATTAACATTTAGAAAATTTAAGGTTAATAAGGCTTTATGCAGTCTATCTTTAGGGGTCTTCATATGCCTCTTCTGTTTAGCAAGTATCTCCTTTAGAGTGTGATTAGATCTTTCAATAGTTGGTTGTCCTGTAGTATTTGTGTTTTGTGTTGTAACGACATTTTTTTTTTTTACTGGAAACATAAGCTGGGTAATTATCAGTTTAATTTTTTAGCAGTATGCTCATTACATCCATTTTTTCTAACAAATGTGAATTTATAGAATCAGCATTTTCAGAACTTAATGCAGATGTCCATTGAAAGCCCAACTATGTATCAATGGTATGATGAACATATTTTATTTTTCCAAATTCTGCTAAATGAAATAGATCCATTACCCAAATTTCAGCCCTTTGTGTACCTTCAGGACTAGTTCCTGCAGGTAAAGAAACCTGGTTATAAAAAGAACATGTAGGACAGTTTTTAGCCTTATTGCTAAATGCTTAGCAATAAGCATTTCCTTATTGCAAGTAATGGAAAATGTCTTCTTTAAGCTTCTGTTATTAACATGGTATTACTTATGAAATTCTGAGCCTTCTAACACGTTTCCTATCAGTAATTGATCTATCTCCTCATTTCCTTTTGCTAAAGGTGCAGGCAACCCAGTATGAGATCTGATGCAGGTAATATAAAGTGAGTGATTCCTTTCTTAAATTGTCTGTTATAATTGTATAAATTATAAAGTTAATTCTGAATAATCAGGATAAGCACAGCAGTTTTTGATATGCAATACAACCCTTTCTGCATATTGAGAATCAGTAGTTAAATTGAGAGACTAGTTAATGTCTAATAAAACCATCATGATGGCATATATCTCTGTTTTTTAATCTGAATTATAAGGGCCTTGAACAACATTACTGTTGTACCCTGATTTATAAGCAGCCATTCCTAATTTATTTGCATCAATATAGGATGTAAGAGTCCCAGGAATTGGTGCTCTTTCACCTTGCAGGGAAAAATCCACTCTTTTTTTTTTTTTTTTTTTTTTGGTTCCGGGGTGAGTAAGCTTTTTTTTTTTTTTTTAAAAAAAAATTCTCTAATGCTAACCTATATGTGTCTTCACAATTAAGTACATATCTGGCACATGAGATTTAGTTGAGTTTGTTTCCAACTGTTTAAACTATTTACAGTGTAGCCATTAATTATATAATTGCTTTACAAATGTCATATTTCTGTTAGCTTTTAATGTATTCTATCTTTTGCTCCTTTTCCTTCATTTTATTACTTGTTTTAGATAGTTTTGATGACTCTATCTTATTCCCTTTATTAGTTTACTAATTATAATTTTGTCACTTGACTTTGTTAAGCTGTATATCACACGCATTTAACACATTTAATTTATCATAGTCTGCCTTTACATGATATTATAATACATCCCAAGTAGTATTCTTTCATTTTTCCTTTCACAGCTTTTATGTTCTTCTGGAATTTATGATAAACTCGAACATATTTTGTTACTTTTAATTAACCATTTAATTGTATAATTAGGTGATTTAAGCAAAAAGAAAAAAGTGTAATATCAATATTTATGATTTCCAATATTCCTTGTCCTTTTATATAGATCTGGAAAATTTTCATCAAGCTGTATATCAATATATCATCTAGTGTCACTTGAGACACTTCCTTATATTTCAGAGTTTTGATTCTTTTTTTTCTTTTTTTCTTTTTTTCCTTTTTAACTTGTAGTTGCTTTTTTTTAATTTTTTTCTTTTTTAACTTGTAGTTGCTTAATATTGGATAATCAATAGTTGAATAATTGTTGCTAATTTATCCTAAGAAACTACTACAAGCTCTCTCCTAGTCATATTAATTGTCCAGAACTGCAAAATTTAAGCACTGTTATAGGGCATTACAATCTCAGCTGGGTCCATTCCTGACAACTGAAGTCTTGTTATTCCCTTTATGAATAATTCAGAGATTTGTTTTATGTATATAGGTATTTTTTACTCTGTTTATGGGTAGAATATTTTAAACTGTCTATGGTAGAATAGAAAATGTCCATTCTAAAATATTATCTCTCAGTTTGATTATATGGTGTATTACATTACATATTTTCATATGTTGAGCATCCTTGCATCCAATGGATGAAGCCTACTTGCATAATAAATCCAGTAGAGGAATACATAGAAGGTAAAATTATTAAAAATACCACTATTTGTGAGATCTAATCAGATCCACATAGGCATTTTATATATTTTGTTCTAGCATCTAACTGGTGTTTCACTAGTTGTTCAAGTGCCTGTAGTTTTTCTTTAGTTAAGGATCACTGCTCTACCCAGACAGACTTCTTAGTTAGCCATTTAAAGGTAGAGCAGTTGGGCTGCTGGCATTGGCCCATATTCCAAATTTGGACAGCCAATTCCTGCCCTATGCTGCTTTTGTACAACCTGCATCGCCTGTGACCTTCCCTTAAATTTCTTCCTGATGCTTTTTCCAGGAATATATCCCACATTAAACATCAATTTATGAGCTGTTTCACAAATAGTAGGAATATTAATTTCAGCTACCTATTGTTGTAACAAGTCTCTTCCCCATGAATTCATGTCTTTATCAGTCACATAAGACTTTGAGGGGGTTGGGGATTTAGCTCAGTGGTAGAGCGCTTGCCTAGCAAGTGCAAGGTCCTGGGTTCGGTCCTCAGCTCCAGAAAAAAAAAAAAAAGATCCAAAAAAAAAAAAAAAAGCCGGACGTTGGTGGTGCACACCTTTAATCCCAGCATTCGGGAGGCAGAGGCAGGCGGATCTCTGTGAGTTCGAGGCCAGCCTGGGCTACCAAGTGAGCTCCAGGAAAGGCGCAAAACTACACAGAGAAACCCTGTCTTGAAAAACCAAAAAAAAAAAAAAAAAAAAAAAAAAAACAGACTTTGATATTCCTTCCTGTCCTTCTGGTCCTATGCATTTAAATAACTCTACACTCCGTTTTACTTCAGATAAGGTTTCAGTAACTACAAATTGAGTAGAGACTTCTTGTAAAGGCCAGATTGTATCCTAGGATTCATGTAAATTTATAGATACATCAGGACCATAATCCAATAATCCTTGAGGATAATGATTATTTGCAGGCATTTACTGCATAGTTACAGGGAACACCTGTTGGGGGTGCTGTTTTAACCTTAGGCAACCATTCCTCAAATCCATCATAAGTTGGTACCATACATCCATAATTAAGTTTTTCCATTTTCTTTCTATCAGGATAATTCCTTTTCTTTCCCCATTTCCTACAGTGAAATTCTTTCTTTTAATTCTTTCTTCTTTCCTTCTTAATACTGGGAAGATTTCTTTTTTATCTCTTTCTTTTACCCTTTCTCTACTGGGAAGTTTCTTTTTTCCTTTTTTATTCTTTGTCTCAGATGCTCTTGTATTTTTAAACATGCAGTTATCCTTTCAGCCTTTCTAATTTCTGAGTCTGTTTCATCTGATGAAGGAGGAGGAGAGTCATCTCCACTGTCTTGCTTTCCTCACTTTCACCGTCCTCTGAAACAGCCTTCCTATCATCCTGTGAAGGAACATTCTCTTCGTCTGACTGACAATTTCTAGCCTGTATGTCTTCCTTTTTACTTTCTTGTTCTACTTTAGATACAGCTTTAAGTGACTCCTCACTCTGCAATAGCATCAGAACATTTGAAATTAAATTATATAAAGACCAAATTTTTAATGGTATTTCTCTCCTTTTTGTAAGACATTCTCTACACACATTTATTTTATTATAAATAATTTGCCTAAATTGATTTTTTTATTTAAGATTCTTTTTATTCAATTTACATACCAACTACAGATCCCCCTCTCATTCCTTCTCACTGTCTCCCTAGCCATCCCCCATAACCCACTCCATTCCCTCCTCCAAAAGTTTAAGGCCTCCAATGGGGAGTAGGCAAAGCCTGGTACATTCATTTGAGTCAGAACGAAGCTCCTCCCCCCCAGCATCAGCACTGAGAGAATTATCCCACCATAGGCAATGGGGCCCTAAAAGCCAGCTCACATACCAGTGATAGATCCTAATCCCACTGCCAGGGGCCCCTCAAAGAGACCAAGCTGCACACTGTCTCCCATATGCAGAGGGCCTAGTCCAGTCCCAGGCAGGCTCCACAGCTGTAGAACTAAAGTGCATGAGTTCCACAAGCTTGTTTCATTTCTTTCTGTAGATTTCCCCATCATGATCTTGTCTCCCCCTTGCTCATAAAATCACTGTGCCATCTCTTCAGCTGGACTCACAGAGCTCTGCCTGGTGTTTGGCTGTGGATCTCTGCATCTGTTTCCATCAGTGACTGGATGAAGTCTCTATGATGACAGTTAGGGTATTCACTAATCTGAGAACCAGGGTAGGCCAGTTCAGGCACCCTCTCCACTATTGCTAGTAGTCTAAACTGGGGTCATCCTTGTAGATTCCTGGGAATTTACCTAGCACCAGGTTTCTCCCTAACACAATAATGTCTCTCTCTTCCAAGATATCTCTTTCATTCCTTTCCCACTCCATCCCTCCCCCAGCTCAACCATCACATTCCCTCACATTTTCATCCCCTATCCCCTACTTCTATTACCTCCATTACCCCATGTTTACTCAGGAGATTTCATCTATTTCCCCTTCCCAGGATGATCCCTGCCTCCCTCTCAGAGTCCTCCTTGCTAGCTAGCTTCTTTGGAACTCTGTTTTGTTGTCTGGTTATCTTTTGTTTTACTTCTAGTATCTACTTATGAGTGAGTACATATAATGTTTGTATTTGTGAATCTGTGTTACCTCACTCAGGTTGATATTTTCTAGTTTCATCCATTTGCCTTCAAATTTCATGATACCATTCTTTTTATTGCTGAGTAAAATGCCATTATGTATATGTACCTCATTTTCTTTTCTTTATCCATTCTTTGGTTGAGGAGCATCTAGGTTGTTCACAGGTTCTGAATATTATGAATAATGCTGCTATGAAAATAGTTGAGCAAATGTTCTTCTAGTATGAATGAGCATGTCTTGGGTATATGCCCAAGAGTGGTATCATTAGGTCTTGAGGTAAATTGATTCCCAATTTTCTGAGAACTCACTGATTTCCTGAGTAGGAACATCCTGATTTCCAAAGTAGCTGTACAAGTTTACACTCCCACTAGTAGCGTAGGAGTGTTCCCCTTGCTCCACATCCTCTCCAACATGAGCTGTATTCAGTGTTTTTGATCGTAGCCATACTGACAGGTGTAAGATAGTATTTCAGAGTCCTTTTATTTTCATTTCCTTGATGACTGAGGATGTTAAACAATTCCTTAAATGTCTTTCAGCCATTTGGGATTCTTTTGATGACAATTCTCTGTCTAGATCTTAGACCATTTTTAAGTTGTTTTGTTTGGTATTTTGATGTCTAGTTTTTTTTGGGTTCTTCATATATTTTGGAGATCATCCCTTTATCAAATGTGTGGTTGGTGAAGATCTTTGCCTAATCTGTAGGCTGTCATTTTGTCATATTTACCAAGTCCTTTGCCTTACAGAATCCTCTCAGGTTCAGGAGCTTCCATTTATTTATTGTTGCTCTCAGTGTCTGTGCTACTGGTGTTATATTTAGGAAGTGGACCTCAAAACAATAATATTCAACTTCATATGGAAAAAAAAACAGGATACCTCAAACAATCATGTACAATAAAGCAACTTCTGGAGGCATCACCATACCTGATGCATATCTGAGGCATCACTATAGCTTGATATTGACTCTTCTTTCTGACCAGCTCTCCTCAAAGTCCTCAGCACTTGCTTGCATATCTTCAACTATGATTGAACATGAGGAGTTGCCTGAAATTAATGGCCATGATGTTTAGTTAATATCAAAAGCTATGTAAGCTGTTTTTCCTTCACTTTCACTCCATTTCTTATTAACTGACATTTTAATAATTGCAATACTGTTGCTCCTGAGAAGGGAATTTTCCAATGAACTCCTGCTAATCCTGGAGTCCTCTTACCCTGAGAGTGATTTCCTTCAGTCCTCACAGATGTCTGGAATTCTTTGTCCTTCTTTAAGCTCCACATTGTGCATTAGTATTTTGTATATTGAATGTGGGTATGTGTTTAGCCAGATATGTGAAAAGTTGTACAGAGGCACATCAAGGATGAATTTTTATCCTTTTCTAGCTGTAGGGTTGATTCACTTCTGTGGACTGTACAACCATTGGTAAGTAAAGGATCCTTTATTGTCTTACAAATAACCTCTTTAGCAAGCCAATTCCATATACCAAAGTCTTTGTTCTAAGCCCCCAAGAGGGATAATGCCAAATGCAAATTCTCAGTTTTACCATAGGTTTTTTGTTGTTGCTGTTGTTGTTGATGTTGTTACTAAGTTTGCATAGGCTTTGATCCCTAGGAAAACTCTCAGATAAAACTTCAAACAGAAGGTATGGAGACAGGGGTAACAATCACAAAAGGCAGTTCAAGACTAGATGTTAACACTCCAGTGTCAAACCAGGTATAACCTGTGGGAATTCTTCCTTCAGGTTTTGTGAGTCCAAGGTCCATCTGTTCTACAGAGTGAGTTCAAGAACATCTAGAGGTAAACAGTGAGACCCTGTCTCAAAAAAGAAATTTGAAAATGTTTACTCATATCCCTCTAAGGAACACTTATAAAACTCATTGTTTCACCCACTTGATTTGACTAGAATCATGTCTTTGTCTCTGTCAATGATTTATCACCTTGGGGAAGTAACCATTCAGTATTCATGTATCCCCAAGAAAATTTCCCACAAATTACCCAAAGCATATCTAGGACTGGGTAGGAAGCTGGCCATGATAAGGAACCTACAGCATTATGAGTGTCATCTGGTTGAAATGATAGAGAGCCAAGCAGAAACTCTGACAGGAAAAGGTCAGCTCTGAGCCCCCTCACCTGAAGGTGTTGGGTCAGAAAGATACCAGGATTATTTCTAGTTAAGTCCTGGTCTTTAGTGAAGAAGACCATCCAAGCAAATGTAGATGGTATATGGGAGATGCTCTGCAAGATGATACCAAAATTAGATATGGGTTGGTAAACCTATCTCACAGGAAGCTGACTGAGAAAGGGGAGGAGTTTGAGACCTGCCTGAGTTTCAGGAAGCTTTGTGTCAGAAACCAAAACCAAAACCAAAGAAACCCACAGGAACAGAGACCACATGTTTTGGAGCCCCACCCTTCTGAGCAGTGGGAAAACAAAAGCCACTTGCCTAGAAAGAGCAGTTCCTGTTTTCGCAAGGACTGCCTGTATAGCATACTCTTGACAAGGAGGCACCGTACTGTGCAGGCAATATACTTTGTGTCTGTTCTTTTGTCAAGAGGACGATCCATCTGCAAACTTCTGACAACAGGAAGATGCTATGATCCCCACCCTCACAGTTCTGCTTTGTCTTGGTGAGAAATGAAGTTGTGTAGAGAGAACTCTGAGTAGTCTACCTCACAGATAAGAAATAATCCATTAAGGGTGTCACAGTAGCTCAGAAGGCATCTGGAAGTGGAGGTCTCCCTCAGTATTCAAGTACATCCACTCACAGGTAACTCTCTTGCAGGACTGAGTCTGGACCCCAGGAACCAAGTGCTGGCAGGTGAGTGTCTTCCCAGCTTTTATAAAGTGTACATTCTCAGTGGAGATCAAAGGTCACCTCTGAAGAAAAGAGATGGAGAAGAGCTGGTGTGGGCTGATGCTGGTGTTGCCTGCAAGGTCCTGAGACTGAGAGCTTGGAATTAAGCAGAATGTCTTCAGACCAAACATCCATTTTTTGTTGTTGTTCTTTGTTTTGTTTTGTTTTGTTTTGTTTTGTTTTGTTTTGTTTTGTTTTGTTTTGTTTTCAGGGGACCTCTCTAAACCCACACTCAGAGCTGTGCCAAGTAATGTGGTAACCATTGGGAAGCAGGTAACTTTAATTTGTGAAGTCCTCTTAGATGCCCAGGAATACCATTTCTATAAAGAAGGAAACCCAGATATCCAGATACCAACAGCTCATGAAGACACTGAAAAAAAGAACAGGATCTTTATCTCATCCATTAGAAGTCATGATGCAGGCCAATATCGGTGTTATTATAAAAGCCCTAATGGCACATCAGAACACAGTGACACCCTGGAGCTCGTGGTCACAGGTGAAAGGACCCTTCCCCAACACTAGGATTTGTCTTGAGGAAATGAGTGTATTCACTGTGGGGTCCCTTTGACAATTCTGGAACAGGGTGACCAGGTTAGCAATGTAAGTCCACTTAGGAGGCTTCCTCTTCTCTCCTAGGAGTCTACTCCAGCAAAGTCACCCTTTCATCCCTGCCCAGCCCTGTGGTGACCTCAGGAGGTTATGTGACTCTTCAGTGCTCCTCACAAGAGGAATATAACAGTTTCATTCTAGTGAAGGAAGATCAAAAATTTTCCATGCCCATGGCCTCACAGAACACATACACTGGTATATTCCAGGCCCTGTTCACAGTGGGTCCTGTGAGTCCACAACAGAGATGGAGATTCACATGCTATGGCTATTACTCAAACAGCTTACAGCTGTGGTCAGTACCCAGTAACAGCCTAGAACTCCTGGTCTCAGGTAAGGGAGCTTTAGATTTTGCTTTGAATGATAATTGGCCAGATATGAGGTCACAGAAAAGGACTTGATACGTGGTGGGTTGGTGAGCTCATGCTCCTGAGCCCAGTGTCACAAAACTCAGGATACAGCTGTGAATAAGGTTCAAAAACCAGGATGGGCATTAAAAGTAGAAGCCATTAGGTCCAGGGAAGAATGACTTTTTTTTTGTTGTTGTTGTTGTTTTTTGGTTTTTTTTTTTTTTTTTTTTTTTGGGTTTTTTTGACAAGGGTTTCTCTGTTTAGCTTTGCGCCTTTCCTGGGACTCACTTGGTAGCCCAGGCTGGCCTCGAACTTACAGAGATCCACCTGGCTCTGCCTCCCAAGTGCTGGGATTAAAGGCGTGCACCACCACCGCCCGGCTAAGAATGACGTTTTTATGTGTCCTTCTGCTGTTGCAGATCAGCATAACTATCATTTGCAAGTGTGAACTTCTTTGTGCAACTGTCTTAGCATACAAACATTTTTTCCCTTGTTCTTTACAGGGACCCTCCACAAACCCACCATCTGGGCTGAGCCAGGCACTCTGATCGCATTAGAGAGTCCTGTCACCATCTGGTGTGAGGGGACTAGAGAAACCCAAATATGTGTGCTACATAAAGAGGGAAGTCCAGAACCCTGGGACAGACAGACCCAAAAGGATCACAACAATAAGGCAAAATTCACTATCCCTTCCGTGACAAAAATGCATGCAGGGAAATATCACTGTTACTGCTACAACTCTGCTGGGTGGTCACAAAACAGTGACACATTGGAGCTGGTGGTGACAGGTGAGAGGACTCATCCCTAATCTCAGGACCTGCTTTGAAAAAGGGACTACATTCACTTTGATGTCCCTTTCTCAAATCCAAGAAGAGGGGCAAATGTATACTTTATTGAATAAACTTCACAAGTTTCCTTTTCTCTCCTAGGAGTCTATCCCAGCAAAATCTCCTTGTCAGTCCAGCACAGCCCTGTGGTGACCTCAGGAGGGTATGTGACCCTTAAGTGTTTCTCCCAGCATGGATATAACAGGTTCATTCTAAGTATGGAAGATGAGAAATTCTCCAGGCACATGGACTCACAGAATATGTACTATAGGCACTTCTGGGCGCTGTTCACTGTGGGTCCTGTGAATCCCAAAAAGAGATGGATTTTCACATGCTATGGCTATTACTGGAACAGCCCCCAGCTGTGGTCAGTACCCAGTAACCATCTAGAGCTCCTAATCTCAGGTAAGGAAACCCTAGACTTTTCTCTGAATAATATTTGATTTGACAAAGAATCACAAAGAAGGATCTGATATTTGGTGGGCTAATGCACTCAAGCTCCTAAGTTCAATTTCACAGAATGTGGGAGACAAGGGTGGATAATACAAGTGGAAGTTAGGAGTCCATGAAAAGATTGGGTCTTTATGTGTCCCTCTGCCTTTACCAATCAGCTTAAGTGTCATTTTCAAGTGTAACCTCTGCACAAGTATCCTCAGAGATGTATCTCATTTTTTTCTACTTTGCAGGGACCCTCCACAAACCCTCCATCTGGGCTGAGCCAGGCACTCTGATCACCTTATGGAGTCCTGTCACCATTGGGTGTGAGGGGACCAGAGAAACCCAAATGTATGTGCTACATAAAGAGGGAGACCTAGAACCCAGGGACAGACTGACCCAAAAGAATGACAATAAGGCAAAATTCACCATCCAATCTGTGACAACACTTCATGCAGGGAAATATCACTGTTACTCCTACAACTCTGCTGGGTGGTCAGAGCACAGTGATACCCTAGAGCTTGTGGTGACTGGTGAGTGTTTGTACAATACTCAGGAATTGTATCCCAAGACATGACTCTTAAAACGTCTAGTCTGAAAGCATTCCCACTCATCAGTCTTTCCGGGGACAATGCAGACTGTATGAGCCCATTTAATTTTCCATGTTTGTCTCTTCTAGGAGTCTCCATCAAACCCAGACTGATAGCCCTGAACAGCCCTGTTGTAACAGTAGGATGGTCTGTGACCCTCTCATGTACCTCCAATCAGAGATACAACTGGTTCAGTTTAATTAAGAACGAGCAGAAGTTTTCCAGCTCCATGGGCTCACAGAATGTACGTACTGGGCTGTCTTCTGCCAGCTTCCAAGTGCGTGTCAAGACCTCCAGCCAAAGATGGAGGCTCAGATGCTATGGCTATTACTCAAGCAACCCTCAAGTGTGGTCAGAAGGGAGTGACATCCTCGAACTTCTAGTCTCAGGTGAGGAAATCCCAGCTCTCTGTGGAATGACACTGAAATGGGTTTTCCATGGAGGCCCAATGTGTGATAAATACAGGGAAAGACAGGTTCTTGAGCTCACTGATGCAGCAAGAAGACTGCGGGAGTCAAGATACAGAAACCAATGAGGGGTGTTGTGAGAATGGAACCTGGGAGCATCAGGAGAAAGATGGATCCTCACATGGATCCATGTGTCCTTCTGTTATTCAAGGGTCAAATCCAAGTTTTACTTGCCCTGTGTAAGTGTTTAAAGTCCCACATACCACTCACCTACTTCTTTTCAGGGACCCTCCAGAAACCCAGCATCTGGGCTGATCCAGGATCTGTGATCACCTCAGGGAATCCTGTGACAATCTGGTGTGGGGGTACAATGGAAACTCAAATATATTTCCTGTATAAAGAAGGAAGCCCAGCACCCTGGGGCAGATTAACTGCACCAGTGCCTGATCATAAGGCCAAGTTTTTCATCCCATCCATGACAGCATATAATGCAGGACGATATCGCTGTTACTGTTATAACTCTGCTGGGTGGACACAGCACAGTGACCCCCTGGAGCTGGTGGTGACAGGTGAGTGGACACTAAGGGGCACAGTCTTCAGATTTTCTGTGTGTGGGTCCTTGCAAGCTCTGCTGCTTGGGAGAATATGACCCACATGCAATAACAAGGAAAAGTTAGATCAGGCTGATATAATAGTTACTGCTTCACACTTCTAAAAAGTATGACACCAGGGGGTTGATTGCAAGCAAGTTTAAACACAGTACTAATTTGGGGAAAAAAGACTCCTGGTGTAATAGAAAATCCAGTGAACAACTCTGAATAATTGCATCAAAACTCAACTCAGAAGTGGCCATGAAGATGGGTTCTATAGCTAAAGGGCCTTTAATCTGGTGTGGTCTCTGACTGACATAGAGCAGATGTCAGCACGCTGTAAAGTGTATAGTATATCATGCCTGAGAATGGGCTTTATTAACTGAGAGCTAATGATAAAGTCTGGGGAGACAGAGTCTGGGACAAACATTCTGGGGTATTCAGGTGAGGTTTGGAGCTACAGATTGATGGTCCCCTGGTTATTAACAACATCCACTCTCAGCTCTCTTGATACAAAACAGGTATTTATTCCATCAATTGAGCAGACACACTGCATGGATAACATTCCTGATGTCTCCCATGTTCCAAATTTGTGAGATCAAGTACATCATGTCCTCTACATTTTCCCTCAGGAAATACATCTCCCAAATGTTTTCACCCACAGCCCAGCTGCTGGAGACAATGTATCATTTAATAGGCCGTTCCCTCTTCTCCTAGGAGTCTAACAAGGTAAACCTACTCTGTCAGCCTTGCCCAGCCCTGTGGTGACCTCAGGTGGGAATGTGACCCTCTAGTGTATCTCATCAAAAGGATATGATTGGTTAATTGTGACTGGGGAAGATGAGAATTTCTCCAGGTCCCTCAAGGCTCAGTACACACACACTGGACAGTCCCAGGCTCTGTTTCCTGAGGTCCCTGTGACACCCAGAAAGAGTGGGCCTTTTAGATGTTATGGATACTTCAAAAGTAAACCACATATCTGGTCAGAGGCCAGTAACCCTCTGGAGATATATGTCTCAGGTGAGGAAGACTTATTCAGTCATCTGGTTTTTGACTGGGAACCCTTTATCACCAGCTCTGCTACCCCAAGGATGGTTCCAGCCATGATGGCTGAAGGGAGCCCTCGACTGCTATGACCCAGATTATGAGAGACCACAACACTATCAGAGCAGGGAAGGAGAGGTTATTGTCCTAGTTAGGATTGTATTATTGAAATGACATACCATGACAAACAGCAAGTTGTGGAGAACTATTTTATTTGGCTTACACTTTTACTGCACTCTTTATCCTCAAAGGAAGTTAGGAGAGCAACTCTAACGGGGCAGGAACCTGGAGGCAGGAGTTGAATCCCTGGAGGGGTGCTGCTTTCTGCCTTGCTCAGCCTGCTTTCATATAGAACCCAGGACTACATGCCCAGGGATGGTACCATACACAATGGGATGGGCCCTCCCCTGTGAATTCTTAATTAACAAAATTCCATACAGGAATGTGTGCAGCCTAATCTTATTGAGCTTTTTCCTTGGTTGATGTTCCCTCTTCTCCAGTGACTCTAGCTTGTGTCCAGCTGACTTAAACTTAGCCAGCACAGGAATGTATAGCAAGAGAGGACCTGATGGCTTTATACATATCCTTCTTCCAGAGTCATCCAGCAAGCCCTCCCTGATAACCCAGCAAAGTCCTATCTTGGCCCCTGGAGAGAAGCTGACCCTCCAGTGTTACTCAAACATGAGTTATGACAGATTTGCTCTTTCCAAGGAGGGTGAAAGTGACATCCCACAGATGTCTGCCCTTTTTACCCAGGCTAGAGAGTCTCATGCAAACTTCACCTTACACTCTGTGAATTTCACCACT
>CABHPH010061944.1:0-12670 GCA_902168325.1 Peromyscus nudipes
ATAGAGCAATAATATTTATTCTTATCCTAGATTCCTAGCCTATCTAGTCTCAGATTCTTGGTCACTCAAGTAGTGTAAAGTATGGGTTCTAATTCTTTGAGCGGGCCTTAAGTCAATCATATATTGTTGGTTATTCCCACAAGCTTTGTTCCACCATTGACCTAGCATATCTTGAGTCTGGATACCATTATAAATCAAAGTAGTTGTAGTTTGTGTTGGTATTAGGTTTCTTCTTTGGAATTCTCTGCTGTATTAGGTTTCCATAACACCACTCATATGGCCCTTACTTTTACCTCCCTTCCTCCCTTTTTCTTCACTCTCCCCTTTTGATCATCCCTTCCCCCCATGCCCCCATGCATCCACATCTATCTATACTATTTCCTTTTCCTATAGGGGAGCTATCCTTTCCACCCCAAGCCCTGAAGACTTGAATCTCTTCCATGTGAATCCATGCTTTCAGTTCTGACCATTGATAATTCAGTCTTCACAGGAGGCTGAAGAATGAGAACAGAAAGTTGATGGAGACTGCATCACGCAAAGGGACAAAACATTTCTGGTCACAAGTTCCTAAATAAATACATGGAGCCTTTCTTTACTTTTGAATGTCTGGGCTTAGTTTGGCTTGTTTCTAGCCATCTTTTCTAACTTAAATTATCCCAATTCTCTTTAACTACATTTTTTTTTGGCCTCTTGGTTTTTAACTTTCTTTCTTCCACATATATTTCTTTCCTCCTTACTCCATGATTAGCTGTGTGGCTGGGTGGCTGGCCCTTGATGTCTTCCTCTCCTTCTCTTTTTTGCACTCCTCATTCTCTTCCCTAAATCTCACTTCCTATTTATTCTCTTTGCCTACCAGCCATGCCTATTTCTCTCCTGTCTAGCTATTGGCTGAGAATCCTATATTTTTCATTTCACAGGAAGTCAAACTGAACTACTGGGCGTGGCTCATGCATGCATAAGACCTCAAAGCCCGCCCCCAGCACAACTTACTTTCTCCAAAAAGGCTATACCCAACAAAGCCACACCTCCTAATACTGCCACTCCCTATGAGCTTATTGGGGCCAATTACATTCAAACTACCACATTCCACTCCCTGTCCGCCATAAGCTTGTAACATATCATAATAAATGCAAAATTCATTTAGTCCAACTTTAAAGGTCTCCATAGTCTATCACATTCTCAATAATGTTCTAAAGTCTGAAGTTCAAAGTCTCTTCTATGATTCATGCAATCTCTTAACTGGAATCCCTATAAAATTGAAATAAAAAACTGATCACTTGGTTTGAACATATAATGGCACACGATTTTTATTACCATTTTGAAATGTATGGAAGGGAGTATAGTAAGGAAATATTGGACTAAAGGAAGACTAAAATATAGCTGGGCAAACTCCAAACTCTGCATCTCCATGTCTAATGTCAAAGTGCTCTTCATATCTCCAACTCAGTTCAGCTTTGTTGATGGCAACACACTTCTTTCTCTTGCACTGGTTCCACTCCTTGTTAGTAGGTAGCCCATGACTCTGGCATCTCTAATATCTTGGGGTATCCAAGTAGATCCAAGCTTCAACTTCACAGCTTCACGTGATGGCCACTCAAGCCTCAGTGCAGGGACACAGGCCTGGTATCAGAGGCTTTCCTTAGGTACAGAGGCAAATTCTATAACCCATTTCTTCTATCCTTAATTCTAAAGTCAGAACCACATGTCTGAAGCTACCTAATTCTGCTGCTTGCTGGGACTGGAACATGGGCCCCTCATTCAATTACATCTTCACTAGTTTTCTGTTTTTAATTGTTATTTTCACTCCCTAAGCTTGGCTGTCCTTGAACTTGAACTGTCCAACAGGCTGGCCTCAAACTCAGAGACCCACCAGCCTCTGCCTTCCCAATGCTGGGATTAAAGGTCTGTACCACCACACTTGGCTTTAATCTTTTCTTTAACTCCCTTTTACAAGTTGGAAATTTAGCTGGGTGGTATCTTGCTCTGAGTTCACCACTCCCTTTATTCCATTTCTTAATTGGTTTATCTCCTTGAACACAGGATTTAGCTCTATTACTCTTCCTGGTGCCCCTTTATCAATCTGTACATTATGTATTTTTATTTGCTTAATTTGCTCCTTTTCCTTTTAATTCATTAGAGTTACCATTAATAACCACACAACAGAGCCTATACTAGGCTGTTTTGAGATTTCCTCTGCCAATGGAATTAATCCAAAAGTTTTCAGTTTAGCCACAGACATGTGGTGGTATTGTGTTCCCCAAAATATTGTGCACCCTAATAAACTTATCTGGGGTCAGAGACAGAACAGCCACTAAATACAAAGGCTAGAAAATGGTGGCACTCACACCTTTAATCCTAGCGCTCCAAAGGTAGAAATCTCTCTGGATCTCTGTGAGTTCAAGGCCACATTGGAAATGGCCAGGCATGGTGACTCATGCCTTTAATCCCAGGGAGTGATGGTAGAAAGCAGAAAGGTATATAAGGCATGAGGACCAGAAACTAGCAGCATTTGGCTGGTTAAGCATTTGGCTGGTTAAGCTTTCAGGCTTTTGACCAGCAGTTCAGCTGAGACCCATTCTGGATGAGGACTCAGAGGCCTCTAGTCTGAGGAAACAAGACCAGCTGAGGATCTGGCGAGGTGAGGTAGCTGTGGCTTGTTCTGGTTCTCTGATCTTCCAGTGTTCACCCCAATACTTGGCTCAGGTTTGATTTTATTAATAAGAACTTTTAAGATTCTTGCTACATCATACAGACTCTTTGGATAAAGGAAAAAAGATAGTGACATTCTTCACCAAAATATCACAAGAATGATTTCTAGGCAACACACTAAATTAATCTCTGAAACATCTTGAGACAGCACCCCACAGTTCAAATAACACTTAGCATCACTGTCTTCCATGACCCTGCTAGTATGATCCATTAAGCAGTACTTAAATCATTCTGCTGTATTCTTAACCAAAGTACCCCAGTCCAAATTCCTCCAAAAAATCATGGTCAGGCCTATCACAGCAATATCTCAGTCCCTGATACCCTCTTCTCTCTTAGTTAGAGTGTCTACTGCTGTGATGAGACACCATAACCATGGAAACTCTTATAAAGGAAAAGCCTTTAATTGAGGTGGCACACATTTTCAGAGGTTCAGCCCACTATTGTCACAGTGGAACATGGCAGTGTGCAGGCAGACATTGTACTGGAGATGTGGCTGAGAGTCCATCATCTTGCAGGCAACTGGAAGTAGACTGAGGCATTGGGTGGGCTTGGGCATACATGAGACCTCAAAATGCACCTCCATAGTGACATACTTCCTTTAAAAAGGCCACACCTACTCCAACTTACCCACACCTCCTAATACTGCCATTCCCTATGAGCATATGGGGATTCAAATTACCACACTGATCTATCATTTGAGACCATCCAGACATAGAATAGTTTAACCCTTCATATCCCTCCTCTGCTTCTGTTGTTGACCTGAAGCTCCTTGTGTGCTCAGTGCCCCTGGGGCTGGACCTGAACACAATGCAGGGAGATTTGTGTCTGAGCTCACAATTTACTTTCCTCACTGTGTCTCTTGCACAGTAATACATGGTAGTGTCTTCAGTTCTTAAAATGTTCATTTGGCAATACAATGAGTTCTAAGAATTGTCTCTGGAGATTATTAATTGGCCTTTCACAGACTTTTTTTTCCACTTGCATCATATTTCATAATTGCTACCCACTCCAGCCTCCTTTCTGGGGCTTGGTGAAAACAGTGCATCCCTAATCACTGAGTGTGAATTCAGAGGCTGCACAGAAGAGTTTAATGGACCCTGCAGACTGTAACAAGCCACCCCCAGACTCTACCAGCTGTACCTTACACAACACTTCTGAAAACACAGAATCATAGTCAGAAACCTGTCACATATACCCATTGCAACTCTTCCTCGTGTCCTCTCACACAAGCAGAATCTCTTCCATGTAATTATCATTTATAAGAGCAAGAGTGAAAACCCATATAAGCCCCAATTCCATGGTGAGTGATCTGTGTTCACTCCTGTTCACTGCACAGGAGTCCTGGCTGGGTCCAAGGCTCACCTCCACTCTCACATTTTCATGAGCAGAGGAAGGCGTTATTTGCTTCTCCTTCTGCTGTGTGCTAAGCTCTGAGGTTGGAACTCAGGGTGAAGACAGTGCTCAGAGCAGATGTAGAGACTTCGTGGTCATTGTCAAGAGTTACTGAATTCATGATATTGTGATATTGTACTATATACTTTTCTGGCTAAAGTTTCACTACACTTTGTAGCATGAATCTTAAAAGTTCTTATTAATAAAACCAAACCCGGGCCAGGTATTGGGGTGAACACTGGAAGGTCAGAGAGACAGAACCAGCCACAGCCACCTCACCTCGCGGGATCCTCAGCTGGTCTTGCTTCCTCAGACTGGAGGCCTCTGAGTCCTCATCCAAAATGGGTCTCAGCTGAACTGCTGCTAGAAGCCTGAATGCTTAACCAGGCCAAATGTTTCTCCAGGCCAAATGCTTCTCCAGGCCAAATGCTTCTAGTTTCTGGTCCTCACGCTTTATATACCTTTCTGCTTTCTACCACCACTCCCTGGGATTAAAGGTGTGGATCACCATGCCTGGCCGTTTCCAATGTGGCCTTGAACTCACAGAGATCCAGAGGGATTTCTGTCTCTGGAATGCTAGGATTATAGGCGTGTGCTACCACTGCCTAACCTCTATGTTTAATATTGTGGCTGTTACGTCTCTGACCCCAGATAAGTTTATTAAGGTACACAATATTTTGGGGAGCACAATACCACCACAACACTTCATTTAGTATCATGTTTGGTGTTTACACAAGGCATGCATTATATCTAGTAATGTGGTCTCCTATTTAAAAATATGAAATTTAAAAAGCATCACAGACCATTACATTTCTTGAGGAAGCTTAGGTCTGATGTGTCATCCCAGTGTCTGGGTTTGTGCTTCTTAATGCTGTAGACAATTCCTCCCTGGAACAGCTCTTGGTCAGAGTCAGACATGTCTGGGGAAGCTCAAAGTCCCCTTCTCTTAACATCAGAGGAGCTTCTGATATTGTGTCTCCAAAGAGTTTCCAGAGCCCCAGAACTGATTTGGGACCTTTAAGGACTCCAGTGTGATCACAGAGCAGCTATCAGTTCTCTACACTTCTAGTGGGTAGCCAATGGACAGATAGCTGATAACACTTTTGATTTTTTTTTCATTTTAATAGTTTCTGAAAGTATGGATACATATTTTTTTGCTGCAGATGTACTTAACATCAGATGATTGCACATTTATTTTTTCACATGCTAAGCATCCATACACATGGAACCTTGTTTATCCATTAGCACAGTCATAGAAGTGAACACACATCTCATCTTGAACACATCCACAGGCAAGAGGTGACATTTTGTGAATTTAGTTTTCACTGCACATTGGTGGTATGCCATGACTTTGTTGATTCACAGTCTGGTCTCCATAAAAATATCTTCTATTCTTTCACCTGATTTGGGTCAGTATTTGTATTATCTACTTGTTTTAGTAATTTATACAATGCAGAACTTATCCCCTGTACTAGGCCGGCTGCTCTCAGGGAAAGAAACAATAGAATGTATAAACATCAACACACATGCAGTTTTACTCTATATTTCATGGCTATCAGATCATTGGCTGCACATGAGAGATGCAGAGAACCTGGCAACTGCTCAGTTCATGACACTGGGTGCCTTAAAGATCCCAAATCAGTGCTGGGGGCTTGGAAGCTCCCTGCAAATGTAATATCAGAAGCACCTCTGGTGTTAAGTTCATTTTGGAAGACTGAAAGAGATAGAGAGTACCAGTCACAGGGAATCATAGCAGTAGCAGCAATCTACTGTATCTAGCAGTAGGCATGGTGACATTATTAGTCTCAAGCAATAGATATTTGAGACTTCCCATAATTTTTGTGAAGTTTAATCAATCCAAGAAACTGTGGCTCCTCTTTCTGTGGAAGAATACAGTGAAATATGTCCTTATACTAGAAAGTTGTATCCTAAGTTGCCAAGTCTCTGTATCACGGATATATTCTGAAAAAAATATGGCAAGTCTTAGTCCCTCCAGCTTGTAGCCCTTGGACAGTAACAAAGTCTCACTTATTGTCCTGGGGACATAGCTCAGTTGGTAGAGTGTATTTTGCATGACTGAATCCCTGTGTTCATTCCCATCTTTGTATGATAAACAAGAGGTTAGAGGAGGAGAATTGTTGGTTTGAGTTGTGCTTGGTCTATATAAAACTGTGTGCCAAATAAGAATAGAGAAGAAATAAGGATTGAAAAAAAACAAGAAAATTTACTTAGTATAAATTTCTAGTTTTACATAGAAAGGTAAGTTTTCATTGTTACATAACTATACTCTGTATGTGTAAACTCTTTTCCTGTCTTTATATAAATTATTAAATAATTTAATAGGAAATTAAGATGAGAAAAACTGAAATATAATAATTTAAGAAATGCTGTGTAAGATTCAGAGAATAATGAGATTGCGTTGAATTGAAGTAACAAAATGTGGCTGTAGGCACAGCTCAGTGGTGCAGTATGCCATCCCTAAAGCTCTAAGAGTTTCCTCAAAAAATAAAAGAACTAGTATATAAACATATATACTATCTGAGATTATTCTTTGAACAATGATAAACACACATTTTGAAGACCTATGTTAACTATTTATTTTCTCTAGGGCTGACCTTTCTCCCTTAGCAAAGAGATCTGCTGCTCCCCACCACAAAGATACTTGCAGCAATTCTGTGACATCCCTAAAACACTCAGAGGGCCTATTTCCTTCCATGCCATGTCTTCTGCTCTCTGGATTCTCAATGACTTGCCCTCTCACCACCAGCTAGATCTGTTCTTTCTCAGAGCAAAGATTCACCATGCTCCTTAGAGACTTGCCTCCACCGCACCCCCAGGTCATCCAGCTCCTTTCTTCTCCCACAGTACACTCTCTTCCTGTGACTTTCCTCCCCCATGCCACCATGCTGTCTTTGCTCTTTACCACATTTTAGGCAGTCTTCACCATGGTCTTGCTTCTCTGAACTCCTGGGTAAACATTGTTCTTACATAGCACCTAGGCCTCCTGCTCCTCAAGGTTCATGCTTCTAAGTGCCAACAGTCTGTCTTGTTTTTGCAAAATCTTTCATCCCCATGCCTTCTTTATCAGAATAGTAGTATTTGATTTTCTTCTAGGGCCCAGGGCTATCTAGTATTAGGTTCTTGACCACCTGAGCAGTGTCAGGAATAGGTATAATTACATGGAGTAATTATGAAATACAATCAGAAATTGGTTGGTTATGCCAATAAAAGGTATTTTACCTGCGTGTTAAGGTAAACAGTAACCCAGCTATAATACCTTTGGACCTACAATGGTGTTTTGCCTGCAAAACACACATATTTTCTGTGTTCTAAACATCTCCTTATACCCTCAGATAAATTCCTAATTTGCTTATTAATGAAGCTCTTATTTTTTAATTTTAGATGTACACTATTGCAAATATCAACATCAGGTAAACATGCAGAGGACAAGTGACCCTGGAATGCAACAAATGAAGTTGATACGTCTTCAATGTCAACCCTACACCAAAGGCACAGAAAAGTCATGAAGAAGGTACAGAAAGAGTGTAAAATTCACAGGACTAGGATGCCACTATAAGATGGTATCTTCTAGACAGTATAGGGATGCTACTATACCCATGAAATCTTGACAATGTTGATGTCTAAACCAGGTGACCATAATATAACAGGAAATGTCTCAGGTCTCCACCCATAAATGAAGAGTTACAAGTAATCAATGGCTGCTGAGAGAGAGAGAATGAGTTTTCTTCTAGACAAGCTACCTGATGGGTTATTGAATCCCAAGTGGACTGCAGTAAACACATAAACATATACATAACTATAACTGAGCTTAATGTGTTAAACATACATGCACACACAGAGAGAAAGAAAGAGAGAGACAGAGACAGAGAAACATAGTCAGAGACAGCAGAGAGAGACTTGTAAATGTTAACTAAAGTTGAAGAAGTCATGTATTTTATAATGAGTGAGAGTTGGACACAGGAAGAATTTGAGTGGGGATATTGATATGTACACTACCCAGTTTAAGAAATTTTAAAAATATTTCAATTGAAAAACTTTAAAATCAACAATGAAATCTTTTCTAACACAAAACTCCTTGGTCAGTGGCTTTTGTTCAGTGCAATCACTTAATGGGAAGACCTAGGAATCCCACCCAGCCTGTGTTCCTCTGCTAGGGCTGCAAGATAGGGCTGGGATGGTTTACAGGAGCACAGGAGGACTTGTATGTATTTCTTGCTCTGCATAAAAAGCTATGCATTAGACATATTTGACATGTGAATGCCTAGAGCAAAGGAAAGAGACAAAACTGAATAATACCATTATTTATTACATATGTGTGATATAATTTAAAGTCTTATTTTATTGTGTTTTTGAACTGAGATACAACTTTGCCTTATTTGTTCCACAGAAAGCCATTATAATACAGTGTTGATAATTTTAGAAGGATTAGCAAAGTTTTATGGATGTTGAATCCACTTATGAAATTGAAGAAATAGTTTTCAAGAGTGTAGCTTAGCCGGGCGTTGGTGGCGCACACCTTTAATCCCAGCACTTGGGAGGCAGAGCCAGGAGGATCTCTGTGAGTTCGAGGCCAGCCTGGGCTATCAAGTGAGCTCCAGGAAAGGCGCAAAGCTACACAGAGAAACCCTGTCTCGAAAAACCAAAAAAAAAAAAAAAAAGAGTGTAGCTTAGTGTTGATTCATGCAAAGTGACTGGTATGTGATACCCAGAATTGAAAACAGTTATTATACACATTCTACATACTATTATTTTCTATAAATAACCTATAAAAATTTGAATCTGTTTTCATTTTTTGTACATCTGGTATAGGCTGTGCTAGATATAGAACTCTGGTACATCAGGTCACTATTTTTAAACATTTTCAGAGTAATAAAGGAACCATGTGTATGAGTTCCTAAAGGCGGAAAATAATCTAGAGCCTCCACTCTAGGATCTGTCTCTGATGTCCTTCCATTTCTCCAGTTCAGCCCCCTCCCTAGGACATGACACTATGAAGTGTGAAGTGTGAAGAGCCTTGAAATTGCCTCTCTGTGAGACAGGATTGAAAGGTTCTAGGTTTCCAACAGAGGAATTCATCCTACAATGGGATAACCTGTTCACATGGTGATTGAGAGAGACTTTGAACTTGGTCATTTCTGTTATTGGAACATCCACAGAAGAGTGGCATATCCTAGGAACTAACTGAACTTTTCCACGTCAGATCTTGTTTCTTTCTAGGTGATGGTCTCCTGGGCCTTGTATGTGGTTAAATGAGAGTAATCAACTGTGAAGCAGAGTCAGGAAATACCCTTGCTGGCCTCTGCACCTGCTTCTCAGGCTCTGTGTAACTAATTTATTTTGGTTTTAATTTTTGTTGTCTTATGGCAAAAATATTTAGTAATGTTATTGATAATACAAACTTGATGTCATTTAAAAATCATAATATTCAGTATCAGACTATGTCCCTCTGTATTTACTTTGACAGAATCTCAATCCCATGTAGAGATTGCTCTGAAATGTTTTTGGACAGTTTTATAATCTTTCAGAAATCCTGTACAAGACAGAAAGTTTGTCCTAGGAATTTTGTGTGACTGTGAGGTATCAACTTAGTCATAAGGTGGAATTCTGTGGAAGATGGAAGCTTTGTCTCTCCTTGAAAAATTCAGCCTGTCCCCACAGAAGTCAGCCCTATGAAACTTGCATGGGTCCATCCAATTCAAATCTAACAACAATCCAACATTCATACAACTCTTAGTCTTTCTGTTGATGGTCCCCCAGAATTTAGAGATAAGGGAACCCCTCTTTCATTTCAATCCTCTGTAGATTATTTTTGAACAAGAGATTTCATGATGTTGTTGAGAGTTTACATTGCACAGTCAAGAGCAGGCTGGCATTAGGTCTTGGATGACAAGGAATTTCTGTCCCTTTTACCTAGTGTAGGAGATACTACCTGAGTATCATGTGACCTGCTGGAAAAGGCCCAGAGGTTAAGGAAGGAAAATGATGAAATGTGAGAATAATTTCCAGAAGGAAAATAAATGTACTGGCAGGAAAACAGACATTACAATCAACTCTCAACCTGAGGATGCTCATGTATGTGAGATGAGCCAGGTCAGGTGGGAAACAAATTGGGTTTTCTAGTCACAGGGTCTTGTTTCTCCAATGTATTGGCTTTTTCTGAATCTGTAATTAAATACATAAAACTGTTTACACAAGAAAATCCCACTGTCCACTGTGTTATTTTCTGTTTCTTCTTCTTCTTCTTAATATTATTATTATTATTATTATTATTATTATTATTATTATTATTATTATATCATCAGTATATTGCCATGCTATCCATGGCAATATTATTTCTGTTCCTGACATTCAGCCTTTGTACAGCCTAAGTGTATATGAATTCTCCTAATGAGAAACAAAACAAAAACATGAAACCATACATAAACAGGAATGATTGGATTCAGACATGTCAAAGTTATAACAGAGCCAAGAATCAAGAGAAGGGCTAATTGTGCATTGCTGCTTTTAACAACAAAAAAGGGTATGTGTGTGTATATGTGTGTCGTGGGGACAACTGTGCACCATACACTGATGTCCATTCAATGTCAATCAGTGTCAATCTAGAACTTGAGACAAAGACAATCCAATTTCAGCAAACAGGATATTGAGCATACAAGGCTCCTGATAACAAGAACTAGTAGTCTCTTATATTCCCAGTTTAGAATCCTACTGCTCTGGCCACAATGTTATCTGAACAGGAGCCCAAAATGTTGTGAAGGTAGCAGACTCCATACCCTGTGGACTCCAGAGCATGACATGCAACAATAACATCTCTAACGCTATAAAACAATATCAAATTTGATCACTACTACCGAAAGCAATTCAGAATGCGACTTACATATAAATAAATATATACAACTAGATTAATGAGGAAAGATAAAGTGATCCCCACAAATCTATGGGGACAAATGCCAATGAAATATTTGGTATGGTGTTAGGTACATCAAAATGAATTTTCAAAGTGGATTTACTTTGTCCTGATATTTTTAATTTGTATTTTACTGTACAAATTCATATTATAGATATTCCCAGCTACTCCTCCAACAGTTCTAGTCTCATATGCTTAATGGATATATATATATTTCATGTTACATTGCCAGAGCTTGCTATTTTTTGTTTCAATAAAGAAGCCTGTCAATGAATGGGATCACTTATAAAGATCTGGTTAAGTATGGTGTATTGTAAGGAGCATCTGGAATCAGCATCTCTTGATTCTATGATGTCCTTTTAAAATGTTGACAAACACCTTATAGGACTGTGAATAGATGGCTGACAAATGGACACTCAGCACGATGTTTTCTGAGCAAGTCTCCAGGCTAATCCCTCAGATACTTTAGTTCTAGTGCTGATTCCTGCTCTTCCAGTGTTTATGACACACCCAGGATATGGGTTACAACACTGTGTCTCTTGCACAGTAATAGACAGCAGAGTCCTCAGATGTCAGGCTGCTGAGATCCATGTAGGCTGTGCTGGAGGATTTGTCTAAAGTCAGTGTGGCCTTGCCCTGGAACTTCTGTGCATAGTCAGTATTACCACTTGTAGTACCAATCCATCCAATCCACTCCAGACCCTGTCCAGGCCTCTGCTTCACCCAGTTGATAGGGTAGCTAGTGAAGGTGTAGCCAGAAGCCTTGCAGGACAACTTCACTGAGGCCCCAGGTTTCCCCAGCTCAGGACCAGACTGCTGCAGCTGGACCTGGGAGTGGACACCTGTGAGGAGAAAGACAGAGTGGATGTCATTCTGAGTACATGGACTCTGCTTAAGTCAGGAACTTGGGAGCCCCTTACCTGTAGCTGCTGCCACCAGCAAGAGGATGATCCAGCTCCACTCCATGGTGAGGACCTTGTGTGCTCAGTGACTGTGGAGAGAACACTGAGCATATGATGTTGTGGGTGTGGACATCTCTGTATTTACCACCATAGACTCACATGATTTGCATATTCATGAAGCAGGACACTTCTTAGATAAGGACTTAGTTCAGCTGGAGAAGAAGGAGGGAGAGGAAACCTAGGTCAGGCAGCAGGATCCTGAGGTCCAAATCTTAATCCTGTCTGAAGAAGTAGCCATTCTGAGACCTGTGCAGACGCTGTCGATATAACATCAAGACCTAATCTCACAATAGGATTTCAACCTGAGATATTTGATCCTTTTCCTTACAAAACTGATTTACAGATGATGATAATGATTAGGATAATTATGCATGAAAATTTCAAAAATTTATATATTAGAATTTGTAATCTTTTTTAATGTATAAGCAATTAATATTTGCTTTTCCAGAAGGTTGCAGGTGTGTGTTTCTCCTGTTTTTTTTTTCTTTTCTAAATCCTCTTCCTTTTTGTCTGCCTTTGCTTTCATTAGAGAGATTGAAAGGTTGTGGAGCTGAATAGTAGGAATATGGAAAAGACCTGAGAGGAGTTCAGCATGGAAGCTGATCAGAATACTTTGTATGAAAAAAATTTTTTTTTCAAAAATCAAAAATAGGTCTTAGAGGAAGGACTCTCTGGTTGG
>CABHPH010061948.1:0-10116 GCA_902168325.1 Peromyscus nudipes
AAAAAAAAAAAAAAAGTTATTTTTTTCCCTCTTTAATTTCCACCATTTTTTAGACTTTCTTTTTTTTGGGGGGGGTTTCAAGACAGGGTTTCTCTGTGTAGCTTTGTGCCTGTCCTGGAACTCGCTTTGTAGACCAGGCTGGCCTCGAACTCACAGAGATCCACCTGCCTCTGCCTCCCGAGTGCTGGGATTAAAGGCGTATGCCGCCGCCGCCGCCGCCACCACCACACGGCAATTTCCACCATTTTTAAAAAATTGGTTTGTAAATTATCCACAGTGAAAACTCATCTTTAAAGAGTTCATTGATGAGTCTAAATAGATTGGGAATGATATGCATGATATATCAAGTAAAAGTGTGGGAGATAGAATAGTATGTATAGTGTGTTTTCATTTTTAATAGTAAGGCCTATGTGTATGTACATAAACATCTAGACTTTTTTTTTTGAGTCAATGTATTTAATATCATTTGCATGTATTGAACACCCCTCTACCAGAGGGAGCAATCATGACTCAGCAAATTTTCCCCCCTGTTCATTTTACATATCAACCACAGGTGTCCCTCTCCTCCCACCCCACAGTCTTCCCCCTCAACCCACCCCCCATTCCCACCTCCTGCAAGGTAAGTTCTCCCATGGGAGAAGAGCAGAGCCTCGTACATTCAGTTGAGGCAGGTCCAAGCCCCTCCTCCTGCACCAAGGCTGTGTAAGGCATCCCACCATAGGCACTGGGCTCCAAAAAGCCAGCTCATGCACCAGGGATGGATCCTGATCCCACACATCTAGACATTTATATAAGCATATATACCACAGTGTTAGCACTGGTTCCTTCAGTTTAAGGAGGTAAAAGGCAGGTAATTGAATTGTTGGACCCAATTTCCTTCTATAGTTGGGTTTACTTTGTTTTTTGGTTGGGTGTGTGTGTATGTGTGTGGTGTACCTGTGTGTCTGTACACTTCGTCACATGTGGATGCATGTGTATATGCGAGGGAAAAAATGTTGTCATCATTTTGTTAAATGTCTTTTGCCTGTTAAGAAAGAAGATTATATTCGATCCAACTGGTCCAGAACTGAGGACTAACAGGGAAAACCATAAGACTCAATTTTACTATACTGAAAAGGTACTATCTATCTGAAGAGACTAGAAGGGATAGTAGGTTCATCCACATTCACAAGTTTCTTAAAGTAATGTTACTCGACAGGAAATAAGTTAAAACGTGAACGATCAGCATAGTATGTAATTTCAGGAGGAAGCAGGCATGGCTTCTGCCTTTAACATACCCAGGATTCCAAGTGCACCTTTCTCTATATATCCCTCTACCTGGCAAGTGTCAGCATGAATACCTAAGCACATTCACATCTTCTTACTGTTCCTGCATACTCCTTTCCACAGCTCTAAGAACCAATGAGCAACTGTCAATCAACTGGTAGGTAAGGAGACTATGATACAGAGGCAAGGGAGGGGTCAACATGAATTGCTAATTTCCTAGTTTTGTCCACATGTTTATGTTGTATCTCAGTTCATAAAAACATCAATCACTACGGATTTCTTTTTTTTTTTTTTTTTAAAGATTTATTTATTGATTATGTATACAGTGGTGTTCTGTTTGCATGCATGCCTGCAGGCCAGCAGAGGGTGCCAGGTATCATTACAGATGTTTTTAAGCCACCATGTGGTTGCTGGGAATTGAACTCAGGATCTCTGGAAGAACAGCTAGTGCTCTTAACCACCGAGCCATCTCTCCAGCCCTGGAATTCATTTCTCAAGACCTTGCCTCGACCAAGGAAAGCCCTAGGACTTACTCTTCTAAGGAATGGAACTATTTTTTACCATCATGCATCACATTTCTGTCCCTCCTCATTTCATAAAACTCTTTGCAATGTTAAAACATTCAGGCAAGCTGTGGGAAACAAAAACTAGAGAAACTGAGGAAAAGCAGCTAAAAAGTCTTCCATTACACTTGGGGGTGGGTTTGTTTGGATGGGTGTGTGTGTGTATATTCATTAGTATGTGTAGGTACCTGTGTGGGTGTATATGTATGCCAGAGGTCAAACTTGAGTACTATCCTCAGCAGCCATCCACTTTGCGTTTTGAGACATGATCTCTCAGTAGGACCTGGGACTTGCTGATTCAGCTTGGCTGGCTGGCTGGCCATTGAGCAATATAAATATGCCTCCCCATCATGTTGGGAATTGAACTCAGATCTTCATGGTGCATAACAAGCACTTAGCAACCAAGCTAGGTCTCCAGCACACACTTTTACATTTTGATGGAATTCTCAAACAACAATTGTCTTTTAGTGGAAGTATGCTCAACAAAGCTGTTTCCCAAATAGAACTGGTGGTCAGATCCAGTATCTTCCTGTTTACCTGAGAGAGGATGAGTCTTTGTCCAGCCAGTCATGGATGCTGTGGAGTCTACCTCCAGGATGCTACTGCTGTGGGACTTCGGGATATGACGCCAAGAAGGGACAAACCCTGGTCTCTTTGTGCTTTGATCCCTTTAAAAGAGAATCCATAGTAATAAAAGTTTCAAAGGGTGGCTTCTAACAACATTCCTAAGACTAAAATTTCAGAACAGAAAGCAAACATCATAAAAGCTTGGGAACCAAGGTCAAGAGACAAAACCACAATGCAGCAGCTCCAGAGGCTGAGGCAGGAAAATAGAGTAAGTATAGAATTCCAGGGTTAGGAAACAAGAATTGAACAAGAATTCATCTCAGATTGAAAAAAGAAAAAGAAAAAACAGCTTTTTGTAATGTACTTTATATTGGTAAATTCTCTATTTATGCTTGTTAAAAGCCTCTGGGGTGGCACACACCTTTAATCTCAGCACCCAGGAGGCAGAGGCAGGTGGATCTCTGTGAGTTCTAGGCCAGCCTGGTCTATAAAGTGAGTTCCAGGACAGCCAAGACTACACAGTGAGACCCTGTGTACAAACAAAACAAAACAACAAAGACAAAAGGGTGGGAGGGAAAGGACTGAAAGGTCCTGTCCTGTTTTCCTTTCTGTTTGCTGTTTCCTCAGTAAGCTGCTAAGAGTGTTAAAAACATTGTGTCCAGGAGACTGGAGAGATGGCTCAGCGGTTAAGAGCATGGGCTGCCCTTCCAGGACTTAGGTTCAATTCCCAGTATCCACATGGGAGCTCACAACTGACTGTAACTTCAGTTCCTGGGGATTTGACACCCTCACACAGACACATGTGCAGGCAAAAACACCAATGCACATAAAATATAAATAAATAAATAAATAAATAAATAAATAAATAAGTAAGTAAGTAAGTAAATAAATAAGTTGTCTTAAGTAGGATTATAATGTCTTTTTGTTTATTCAAGACAGGGTTTCTCTGTGTAGCTTTGGAGCCGGTCCAGATCTCGCTCTGTAGACCAGGCTGGCCTTGAACTCACCGAGATCCGCCTGGCTCTTCCTCTGAGTGCTGGGATTAAAGGCGTGTGCCACTGCTGCCCAGCTGGATTATAATGTCTTTAAAAGATAAAAAAAAAATTTAATTGTGTCCTTGGACTGGTAAGATGGTTCAGCAGGTAAAGGTGCTTGCTACCTGGCCTGATGACCTGAGATCAAACTAAGGAACCCCTATGGTGGGAGAAAACTGACTTCTACAACTGTCCTCTAACCCATTCACATAGGAAATGGAATCAGAAGGTCACCAATGGAAAGAACAGAAGAAGACTGTGCACCAGGATTCTCAGTGGGAGGCTGCAGCCAGCTGCCTCAGCTTCTCTAGCCAGCTTCTGCTAAATGACTGTATGCCCCAAATTTGATCGTGTTAGCTATTTGCTATCATTTGCACTTTTACATGAAGCCTCAGCCAAGGGATACTCAGCCCTGTTCAGGATTCTCTCACTCAGGAACTCCAATAGGCTGCCCCAAGGGGCCTTCCATAGTCAATTTCTGCTGAATGCTTCTGAGCCCCAAATTGATGATGTTACCTTTTGCTTGCATTCTCAACGGGGCTACTCTAGTCTTCTCTGAATGTTTTAGTACCTAGGATTTTATGATGTCTCGTTGCCTCTTTGCTGCCTACTCTTCATCCTTTTGTCTTTCGCTTGCTTACTTCATAAACTCACTCACTCCACTAGACTGCTTGGGAAACAGACACCTGAGTTCTTCTCTAGTTCCCTTCACACGCTGTGCACCTAATAGTGTCTGGCTGCCGGGTGCTGGTGAGCACACCTTTAATGCCAGCATTCAGGAGGCAGAGGTGGGTGGATCTCTGAGTTCAAGGCCAGCCTGGTCTACAGAGTAAGTTCCAAGACAGCCAGGGCTGCACAGAGAAACCCTGTCTCAAAAAAATAAAACAGAACAAAAGTATTGAACAGACATCCAAATTCTATTACATGAATTAATGAACATATTCTCATATTATTTTCCTCTATCTTACTGATATCTTTTGGAGGACAGAACTGAGAAACTTACCATGCTGGGCAAGAACTCTACCCACTGAGCAAAATTCAAGCCCAACATACTAAACCTTTGTACCATTTTCATTTGTAGCATAAAACAGAACAGGATCTGGTAGGCAGGCAAGAACAGTGAAGAAGAATAAGGATACGGCAAAACTCTTTCAAAGGAAGATATAATCATGCCTTTCAAAACAGCTAGAAGGTTAAAAATACTGCTTCTAGTTGTGGGGGAGGGGGATGTGTGGTGGGTGCCTTTAATTCCAGCAGAGGCAGGTGGATTCCTGTGAGCTCCACATATCAAAGCCAGCCTGGTCTATAGAGCAAGTTCCAGGACAGCCAGGGTTACACAGAGAAACCCTGTCTTGAAAAACCAAAATAAATAAAATAAAATAATAATAATATTGCTTCCACAGCAACTATAAAAACAATGTATAGAGAGCAAAACGAGGCCTTCAAGCAGGGTATAATGAACTATACTAAACTGTCATTATTATGTTGTGGGATTATGATTATCAATGGTTTCATAATTGGGTCCCCAGTAACTCAAAAACCAAGAAAGAAAATAAGAATAAATTACAGGTTGGATTTCTTCTCTGATTTTAAAATCAATGTTTTGATTGACTAATGCATCTTTTGTTGAAAAATATTTACTAAACAATTATTTTTTAATGTGTATGTATGTGCATACATGTGTGGGGGTGCCTATAGAAGACAGAGTAGTAGGTCAGATCCTCTAAAGCTACAGTTTCCTGACGTGGGTGCTGAGATCCAAATTTAGGTCCTTTGCAAAAGCAACAAGGACTTTTAATTGCTAAGTGATCTCTCTAGACCCCTAAACAATTTTTAAAATTAAAATGTAAGATTGTAAATATTCACAATGTATATGGTGATGTACTCCTGTTATCTCAGCACTCTGGAAATGGGGCAAAAGAATCAGCTTAAGTTTAAGGTCAATCTGGGCTACAAAATGAATTCAAGACCAGCCTGTACTACATACAATATTCTATCCAAGAGACAACACAATGCTTGTGGCACAATGGGTTAATACTCAGGCTGCCATGACTAAGCAGAAATTAGCACCCATTACCTCACAGTGGCAAGAGCAGCTAAAATCCCATTCATTATGAATGCCACAAACGGTACAATTTTAAAAACCTGCATTTGTAGCTGGGCAGTGGTTGTGCACGCCTTTAATCCCAGCACTCGGGAGGCAAAGCCAGGTGGATCTCTGTGAGTGCGAGGCCAGCCTGGTCTATAGAGTGAGATCCAGGACAGGCATGAAAACAACACAGAAAGACCCTGTCTCGAAAAGCAAACAAACAAACAAAAAACAAATTTATATTCAGGTTGTACATTAGATCTCTAGAGTTGTTCATCCTACATGCCTGACAAATGAACATTTTACAAGTTGGCAGCATTATCCTTGTTAGCATTCTCTATAGTCTTACAACTTTATTATAGTTGCTTTAAGTACGTACTAAACAAATATTACTGAATAGCTAATGCTTCAAATGAAAAGCCACTGCCTTTACTCCTCCTCCCAACAGATGGTGCTGTTGCTGTAGAAAAGCAGGTAGAGAATATGGTCAGTGCTAAAACCTATCTCTTCACTCGCCTAACTCATAGCTGAAAGCTCCAAGTAGGTAGCTCACATTGTGCAAAGAACTGGGGCTATTAAAAGACCAGACAATACCTGTAGACATTCAAGCTCTCAGGAGGGGCTGCATCCACGCTGACAGGGCTGCTGCTGTTCCTCTCACTGCTCTCATAGCCAGATTCCATCCGCTGGATTAGGCGTGGATGCTGCTCTAAAAGATGAGAGCCTGGCCGGGCTGCATTCCAGGGTTTATGCTGTGAGCTTGGTCCACCAGCTTTAATGTCATAAGCAGGTGGCTTGCTTATTTCATCTGGTGTAAATTCTTTAGCTAGTCCAAAGGACAGATATAGAGGAGGTAGATTTAGCATTTGTCTAAATGAAAATTTAACTAAACCTCCACTCTAAAAATTATCCACTAAAGTCATATCTTCAAAAAACATGACATCAGAGTAAAGATGTTCCTTGCCAGCTATACCAGAAAACTCAGGATTTTTTTTTTTAATTTATTATCTATACTGTATTCTGTCTGCAGGCCAGAAGAGGGAACCAGATCTCATTATCAATGGTTGTAAGCCACCATGTGGTTGCTGGGAATTAAACTCAGGTCCTCTGGAAGAGCAGTCAATGCTCTTAACCTCTGAGCCATCGCTCCAGCCCCAGGATTTTTAAATACATAAATCAATTGTATTTGAAAGCCCATTTGTTCCCTTATTCTCTGCTCACCTGAATCTTCAGAAAAGGTCCTAAGCTGGGTGTAGCCACAATGCTTCCTTTTGTCCTTACTAAAAATGCTGTCAATATTCAAAGACTCTCGTTTGGGTCTCCATGTTGGGCGATACTTGCTGGAAGAACTGGATTTTGCCTCACTACTGGTACTCTCAGTTTCCCAGTCCCGAGAGTGTAAAGGCAAGTTCCTTGGTGGTGTCTTGTCTGGCTGGTCTCCTGCCCTGCCCACACAGGGAGATCCAACATTGGTCTGAGAAGCCAAGGAAGGCCTGCTATGGATCATATTGCTGACTGTCTCTTTGAAATCCTTCAGCCTGCTGGTGCTGCTAGACTTGGAGGCGCTCCTAGGAGCCTGCTTCTCTTTCAGTGTTTCTCCTAAAAATCGGAGAAGGAAAGAAAAACAGTGTTTAAGATAATCACAACTGTCCTCCTCCTAAAGCTGAGAAAGGAAGGAAAAGCCTTTTGGAAAACAGACAAAAGTTTAACAGAGGAAATAGAGGAGTGCAGATGGCTTGCCTTCACTGTGGTACCCAGAGGCCTGTGGCTCATCGCCTTTCCTCCTACCACGGCCAGAACTCCTCTTGCGCTCTACCAGGGACCCTTTCTTTGATGTGTGCTTCTGATTACATTCACTATCAGTCAAGTGCCCTGAAAGAACAAGGAAATGGGGGTAAGCTTCTTTCTGCAACTGACCTCTACCCTCTTGAGTCTCCCTTTGGGATTTGTAATAGTGCCACAAATTTATTATACACATGGATCAGAAACTGTAAGGGTCAGAACTATCTGATGCAAGTGTAAGACTCTCTCAGTAGGTAAGTGTAGAAAAGCTCAGGTAGTCAATGGTGCCTTCCAAATCTATAACATATCCTGAACAATCACCAGCCTCAAACCACACTCATCATCTTTCCCAGTGACCCAGAGGAACTAACAATGTTGATGAACAACTTGCTCTTTAGTGCTGAGGAACCAAACTTTTACAAGACTAAGTAGGAATGATCCATCAGCTCTTGGTAATTTTTCAAAGGAAAAAAATTATTATCTAAAAATGTCATGAACTCCCATTTTTTTGTTCTTTCTCCCACCCTCTTTTTTTTTTTTTTTTCCCTCTATATAACCCTGTCTGTCCTAGAACTCATTTTGTAAACCAGGCTGGCCTTGAACTCAATGTAGATCAACCTGTCTCTGCCTCTCAAGTGCTGGACTAATGGTGTATGGTACCACACCCAGCACTTTCTTCCTTTTTTAAATCTGAGGCAAGTGGGTTTTACTTTGTTTAATTAAGGTAGAGTCTTGTTAGAGTATTGCTTTCATTTTATGCAGTCCAAGCTGGCCTTAATTCACAGTAGTTCTCCTGCCTCTTGAATACTGGGATCACAGGCATGTATCACACCTACCTCCCACTCTCATAAACTGAAGACAGAATTTGCTTTTATTTATTTGGCAACAGCTCTCATTATGTACGGCTTTAGGACGCAGTTCTAAATCCTCTGTAAATGTGAATTTTAGAAGGCATTTCGATTTTGATTAATTCTCATTCTCATCTCCAATCTATGTTTTACCAAATCTGGCTTCACTCGGACATTCATAATTCTTTATCAGTAATCACTGAGAAACCCCAAGGGAAATCAGTATTTTATGTAACTTTCCTAGTATCAAGCCCATAATATGCAAATGAGCATGATTTAAATTATACAGAAAGGTCATATTCTAAAGGATATAATCAGCTAAGCAGCTGGAACCCAGAACGTGAATTAAGTTTGATGACAGGCTAAGAGAAACCACCCAGATTCCCAAATGCATGGGAGCTAACAAATTCATTATGACATACTGGTTTACAAAGAGCCTTGGAAGCATTCAGGTTATCAGTAACGCAATGTGATGGATACTATTCTGAACCAATTGCCTCATGCAATTTTTTACCGCTTTTATCCATCTATTTGTTTATTTGGGCCCATGAGAAAGACTTACAAAAAGAGAAAATCACCTATAGCAATTAAATGATACCAAGGTTAAAACTTCTACTGACCTAAACTTAACATGTACATCACTCCCTCACAGGAATGGCTTCTTTCTGACTCACAATTCCAGAAAGATGGCCTTTAAAAAACAATTGCACCTAACACCATCTACACAACAGTCTTCACGAGAAACCTAATGAGTCTGACCAAACTTCTAGGTCCAACTACCAATATATAAGAAAGAGGAAGGGGGCGGTGGTGGCGCACGCCTTTAATCCCAGCACTAGGGAGGCAGAGGCAGGCGGATCTCTGTGAGTACCAGGCCAGCCTGGGCTACATAGAGACAGCCTGTCTTGAAAAACCAAAAATGAGAGAGAGAGAGAGAGAGAGAGAGAGAGAGAGAGAGAGAGAGAGAGAGAGAGAGAGAGAGAGAGAGAAGAAATCTGGGGCTGGAAAGATGTTTAAGAAGCACTGACTGCTCTTCCATAGGACCCAGGTGCAATCCCCACTGCTTCTGAAGGGCTAAAAAGATGGCTCAGCAGTTAAGAGCACCAGTTGCTCTTCCAAAGGGTCCAGGTTCAATTCCCAGCACCTACATGGTGGTTCACAGCCATCCATAATTCCAATTCCAGAGGATCCAAAGCCCCCTTCTGGCCTCCAGGGCACTGCATGCATGTAGTGCACAGACATACATGCAGGCAAAACACCCACATACAAAATAATTAAATTAAAAAAAAAAAAAGACAGCCAGGAAGTGGTGGCACACGCCTTTAAGCCCAGCACTCAAGAGGCAGAGGCAGGCAGATCTCTGAGTTTGAAGCCAGCCTGGTCTACAGCCAGGGCTACACAGAAACACTGTCGAAAGAAAGAAAGAAAAGAAAGAAAGAAAGAAAGAAAGAAAGAAAGAGAGAGAGAGAGAGAGAGAGAGAGAGAAAGAGAGAGAGAGAGAGAGAGAGAGAGAGAGAGAGAGAGAGAGAGAAAGAAAAAGAATAGAAGAAAATGCCCAAGTACCATAAGGATAAAGACAGCAAAATTCAGAGCCTGGAAAATATACAAGTCAAATTACCTAGTTTTCAACCATAAATTGTAAGGGAAAAGTCAAAGAGAAAATTCTTCACATTAAAAGTAACCTACCAAGGTACAGTGGCATGAACCACATGAACTCAGAAGTTTCAGAACTGCCTAGGCAACATATTAAGAGCCCATCTCAAAATTTAAAAAATTAACCTATAAACAAAGCCAGGTGTGGTGTTGCATACCTGTAATCCCAGCACATGGGAGGCTGAAGCAAGGGCATCTTAAGTGTGAGAACTACCTAGACTACAATACAAGACCTTGTCCAGAAATGATAGATAGATAGATAGATAGATAGATAGATAGATAGATAGATAGATAGATAGATAGATAGATAGATA
>CABHPH010061950.1:0-15561 GCA_902168325.1 Peromyscus nudipes
CCATCCCAGAACATGCCTAAACCCAACACAGTTGAACAAAGAGAATTTAAAGTCATAACACTGGAAACAGAGGCTCCAGGTTTTGTCACAGTAAGGCAGGGGACCAAGGTCAACATTTAGTTATCTTGGGAACATATACTTACCATGAGGAAATTTGACCATTAGTAACCCCTGTAACTTCTTTGTCCACAACCACAGCCTCAGAAATCCAGGATCACACAGTGGAGAATCTCATCAGGATGGGGTTTGCTGCCATGATCCTCATAGTCCTTGGAATTCTGGTCTTTGAGACTTGGGGCAGCCAAAGGCAGGTCCACCATACAGCTGAGAAGTAATCAGAGAAGAAAGAAGTACATCTCTCAAGGTTCCAGAGTCTGGGAAATAAATCTGATGATCCCAAGCATTCTATAAGAAAATCCAGTTCTTACACTGAGGAACTGGTGAGAGAATGTCCAGGGAGCGAATGTGGTTTGGGTGCAGAGTTAACCTTGGGTGTGATGAGATCCTTCCTCAGCAAATGAGTTTACATCCCTCCACCTACTGTGGGTGTTTGCTGACTGAACCAACTCCTTTATTGATCTATATAGTGAAGGAATATCCTGTCCCATCTGCCTGGATTAGCTCCCCATTTCTGTACATTTTTTCTCCCCCTCCCCATGTGTCATTTTAATAAATTGTCAGCTACCTTATGGCAGAAGCGTCTCTGTATTGAATTAGAAATAAAGAATGTAACTCAATAACAAAAAAGACAAGTAAAGTCAGAGCCCAGAATTGAAAGTCCCTCTGCCTATGATGTCTCAAAACTCTCTTTGTGACCCTCCATCCTTTCACGCTTCAACACATGTTCTTCATGGAGTTTTTTTGAAATATAAAGCCAATGTTACCACACTGATGGAATAAGGACTGTCTCACAAGACAGTGTGGGCATGACTTTGACAGTGTTTTCTTAACACAAATTTCTGATTTGTAGCAATTGCTAACCACTGTATATATCCCCATCAAAGAAACCTTCACAACAGCAAAGTAACATCACAGGTGTGAGAGTGGTGAGTCTTGAATGAAATTGGTGTGTTTTTCATTTCATTTTCCAGTGCCTATTTCTCATGTATGAAAAAGCAATTGGCTTGCAGATCAATCATCCCAGATTCACCTTGCTAGAAAGACTTATCATACAATAATTCATAATGTCTACATAGACAATCATGTTATGTTCACACAATGACAGTGGTATTCATTTCTCTCTCTCTCTTATATCCTATACTTCTGTTTCTGTATTAGCTAAGTCTTCAAGTACAAAGCTGGAAATGTGTGAAGAGAGGTGACTCTTAACTTCAAGACTTAATGAAAAATTTCTGCTTTTTCACAATTGAGTATGACACTAACATCGGTATTTTGATACATTAATTAGTCTGACTCTGGAGGGTCTCTGTGACTAACTTCCTGTGAATGTTCATGATAATGGCTGTGGGACACTCACAAACACTGACTCTTCATAAAAACCTCCTCCATTATATATGTTTTTTATTTTTAACCCTGTTACTGTCATCAATACCATATGCTTTACAATGCTGGGTGGGATTTACATGAATGGGTAAATTCTACTTTTTCAGGAGGTGTTCTATTCATTTTATAATACATTCTCATGGCTAGAAGCAGGGTCTCATCTGAAGAACTCACATTTAGTAAATGTTTTTCACATTGTTAACATTATAGTATACTTATTAGCAAAGTCTCATGAATATGATGCCACAGTTTACTTGCCCTTCAGAACTGTCTCTACAGGTTGCAGGAATGATATTTTTGTAGATTTTGCAGCTGTGTTCATGGGAGGTTTTAGCCTATAATTTGTTTCTTCTAATTTCTCTTTCTTGATTTACAATTCGTGTACTATCTTTACAGCAAGGATGAGGTTACAAGTTCCATTCTCTAGACCTGAATGTCCAGTTAATTAGTTAGCCTGTACTCAATTTCTTCCTCTCCCTAAGCAGATCCTTTAGTTTGGTTTTTTGTTGTGTTTTTGGTTTTTTCAAGAGGTCACTCTGCAGAGCCCTGGCTGTCCTGGAACTCACTATGAAGACCTGGTTGTTCTTAATCTCAAAGATATCCACCTTCGCCTGCCTCAGAAGTGCTGAGTTTAAAGGATGTGCCACCAGAACTACCAGCTGAGCAGGTCTTAGGAGACTACACTTGTCCACGCCATCAATACACCACCTCCCTCTGACATCATGGAAAATGTTACCTGGTCCTGTCACACTTTCATCTGAATCTTGTAGGCCCTTGGAGGGAGGAGATATGTCCTGGTCCAGAAACATGGTGCCTAAAATAAATCTAGAAATTGATACTCTGATAGTTACTACATTGGAAGTCAAGGGGAGACATACAATGAACTGGCATGCTACATGACACCACCCAGCCCAGGCGCTCTAAGGTCCTTTCTACTCTGTGCGCAACACTAGGTTACAGGAAGTCATGCAATGTGGTGAGGGGAACAGGTTGCTAATGGAAGCATGAGGAGAATCTATTGTCTCTGCCTCAGGGAACAAATGGTTGTCCTAACTTCAACCATTACCAATACTTAGTAAGACTTCAGACTCTTCTGCATGAAGCTGTCTGGGGAGGAATGAGCAACACCAAAGTGAACCAGAAGAGAAAGGGCTGGTTGGATCCAGCAAAGACGCCCAGTATCTGTAAAATTATAGACCCTCCTCCTATACCTAAGTCAGCAAAATACATTCTGGCATCAGATGCAAGTGACCATGTCAGGAGTCCCAAAATTTGCTTCCATGTGTTGTCCTCTGAGAGGGTAGCATCAGGTTTTGACGTCTCTTAGACGCATTAATCAAGAATGTGCCCCACAGTCAGGACAAATGTGTAATGTGATCAAAGCACATCCTCAGGTGAGGTTGCCTATTTCCCAAGGACTTTAGTCTACCTCAAGATGACAAAAACTAATCGTTCCACTCTCCCACCCTGATTCATATCTTCAGAAATAAGAGTCTCTATATGAATCCTCCCATGCCACTGAACTAGTTGATTCTCACACTAACCCTGAAAGACAGGGCACTGTCTCACTGTACCTAAAGAGGGGCAGATATAGATTAATACCATCTTCAGTTTGAAAGTCAGCAAATGATATTCTTGTACCTTACAGAGCAGCCAGATTATTTGATTCCCTGAGCATTAGTGCTGAGGGCATTGAGACATTATCTGCAGTGTGGTATCAGGAACTGTGGCCCAGATAGAAAAGTAACAGAGGGAAAAGAAACAGAGTCAGGAAGTGTAGAAGAAGAGAAGGGAGTAGGCGGGGCTTCCTGTGCCAGAAATGAGGAAGTCAGAAGGGTAAGGAAATTGCCAGTTAGAAATCACAAGCTCAGACAAGGAGGGAAGTCAGCTTCCCCAGAGTCATCTAGGGCTTGCATAACTCTTTGGAAACCTGCTCTGTCACTATCTGTGATGACGATGGTTAATGATGCAGTCAATCTCAGGAGTGAAGAGCATTATTCAGGTTCTCCATCCTTCCATTCTCAAACAGTCCCAATCTGAGCTGTTGTGTCACTGTCCCTGGGACATCAGCACAGCCCAAGTGCAGTGCAGACTCAAGACATCTGTCTATGCTCTTGATTCATCCACCATCTGTAGCACTCTGGGCCTCTGTCCACACTTCATCCTTTATTATATACACTTTATCCTTCTGCTCTGGTCCCTACCTTCTGCCATGCTGATAATATCCCAAAGGCTCTTCTTCCTGCAGTATCACAGATTCCTTTCCTGATGTGCACAATCAGGAGAGCTAATCTATCCCCAGCAAAACTATTCTTCACACAAGGCAAATTCAGATTAGGGCACAAGCTGCATCTAATACAGAGAGAGAGAGAGAGAGAGAGAGAGAGAGAGAGAGAGGAAAGAGAGAGAGAGAAAAAAATATGACCCTTCTAGCACTAAAATTCCTGTACCTCTCACACTTGCTTTCCTAGGACTATAAGAAACTAAGGAATACCACTGTAGCCTCTGAACACTGATGTTGACAAAGAAATGAGCTCATGTTGACCCATTGAATGGATATATATTAAGGAGCTCAGGTCCTTGTCAGGGGCACACTGGAAAATCACAACTTACTACAATGATGGACACATTGTGTGGATTCAGATTACTACTGGAGATTGGTCACAATTTAGTGCAAATAGGTTCCTTCTACCATCAGCTTTCCATAACAATTGCCTCCCTAGAGCAGCATCAGGGTCAAACATTCCTTTACCTAAACATTTGCCTTATTTAAAGATGAAAGCACAGATCATACCCATTGTACAAGAGCGAGATGGAGTCACAGCACCCTGCGAGAGTTTTGCATTTCACAATGGTTGTTGGTCTTCCTTGATGGCTAAGCACTCCTAAGTGTCTTACACGGTGATCAGGCCTGGAGCCCACCCTTCTTCAATGCAGCCCCAACCCTTGACTCACTTGACTCCCACTGTTAGAGAGACTTCACTCTCCTTCTATGGAGCTCCCTCATGTGTAGAAATCAGCCACTATTTTACCCATCACTTGTGCCTTTGCAAATATGTCTTCTTCAGTCCAAGGAAGGAACCAGTTTGTAACATGAATCTTAAATGGTCTTGTTAATAAAATCAAACCTGAGGCCAGTTATTGGGTTGAATGCTGGAAGATCAGAGAAGCAGAACAAGCCACAGCTACCTCACCTTGCCAGTTCCTCAGCTGATCCTGTTTCTTCAGACTGGGAGCCTCTGATTTCTCATCCACAATGGGTCTCAGCTGAACTGTAGCTCAAAAGCCTGAAAGCTTAACTAGCCAAATGCTTCTAGTTTCTGGTCCTCACACCTTATATACCTTTCTGCTTTCTACCATCACTCCCTGGGATTAAAGGCTCACTTTCTGGGATTAAAGGCATGAGTCACCTTGCTGGGGTGTATCCATGAACAGATGGATTTCTGCCTCTGGAATGCTAGGATTAAAGGTGTGTGCTACCACTGCCTATCCTAAGCATCTAGTGGCTGTTCTGTTTTCTGACCCCAAATAAGTTTATTAGGGTGTACAATATTTTGGGGAACACAATACCACCACACCAGTTGGTGACACCAGTCACTCTCTGGTCTGGGATTAAGTGGATATGACATGTTCTCAGTGGTTAATAATCACTACATGGGCATTAGAAGGAAGGAGCAATTCTTGCACTAAACAGAAGTCTGGAAGAAACGGTTTGTCTCCACATGAACTGTAGTGATGTGCTCAGTGTGTCTCCATGGATTTACAAGCCCTGGGAAAGCAACAGCCTGTATATTCACAAAAGCATCTTCAAGACCAGGAAGAGAATTGGTTGTCCTAAGAAGTCAAGTGCTGTCTAAATGAACAGGTTGAAGAAATGAAGGACATATATGCAGAGATTCTTAGAAGGAGCAACCACCTCTCCAACACTGGAGATAATTGATCCCCTCAGACCAGGGAGGGAGACACTTGGGAGAGAGTAGGTTCTGATTGTGAGAGCATCTGGACTTATGTTTGCCTTCATCTGTTTTAGAACAAACTTCACATCCTGTCCTATAGGTCTTCAACATTCCATAACTCTTACTTAACGGCCAGAAGTTTCCTTCAGCACCCTCTAACTTGGGAATCCCCAGAGAGCAGAGTTCATGGGTCTCTAACAAGATCAAATCAGTGGTAGGACTAAATACTTGAGATGATGTGACCAACACACTCAGAGAAACACATTCTGCCCCTTACCAACTCAGCATATAAACCAACCAATCCCTGAGCAGAAAAACCAACCAATCCCTAAGTAGGAAAACAAATCAATCTCTCAGAGCATGAACTCCAGCCAATCTTGATCGGGGTGACTCCCTTAACAAAGGGGAGCAGAGAAATAACAACTTTCACCAGAGCAGGAGCGGAACTGCTACATGTCTTCAGGTAAACTCCCTTAGCAGAGTGGAGCAGGAAAGTAATGTCTCTCCCAGAAAGGAGCAGAACGGCTACATTCCTGTGGGAAAACATCCCGACAAGAACAGAGGGGAAAATGCTCTGGAGAAGATAGGAAACAAGGAAGACCCAAAGAGGGTTGTATGAATCACCTTAGGAAAGGGAAACAGAGGAGATCTCCATGAATAAACTGGGGAGGAGGAGGGGTAATAGAGGGGAGTGGATGAGGGATGAGAACATGAGGGATCAGGATGGTAGAGCTGGGGGAGGGATGGAGTGGGAGAGCAATGAAAAAGATATCTTGATAGAGGGAGATATTATGGGGTAAGATAAAATCTGGTGCTAGGGAAATTCCCAGGAATCCATAAGGATGACCTCAGATTAGACTACAGGCAATCATGGTGAAGGTTCATGAATTGGCCTACCCTTGTAATCAGATTGGTGAATAAGTCACTGTAATCAGAGCCTTCATCCAGTAACTGATGGAAGCAGATGCAGAGATCCACAACTAAGCACCAAGCTGAACACTGGGGATCCAGTCGAAAAGAAGGAAGAGGGATTATATAAACAAAGGGGATCAAGATCATGATGGGGAAATCTACAGAGACAACTGAACCAAGCTCATAGGAACTCACAAACTTTAGACCAACAGCCCTGGAACCTGCATGGGACTGGACTAGGCCCTCTGAATATGGAGACAGTTGTGTAGCTGGGTCTGTTTGAGGGGTCCCTGACAGTGTGATCAGGATCTATCCCTGGTGCATAAGCTGGCTTTCTGGACCCATTACCTATGATCAAACACCTCACTCACACTTGATGAAGTGGGGAGGGACTGGGTCCTGGCTCAGTTGAATGTACCAGGCTTAACTGTGCTACCATGGCAGAACTTACCCTTTGGGTGGAGGGGATGAGGAGTTGGTCAGTGGCTGGAAGGTGGGAGTGAGGGGAACGGGAGGAGGGATGAGGGGGGATCTGTGGTTGATATGTAAAATGAATAAAAAAGTATTTAAAAAAGGTACAGAGGTGTAGGTATTGCCTGGCTTCTGTCATCCATAATACCTTTACCTTCTGAACTATAGGTATTGCCTGGCTTCTGACGTTCAGGATACTTTTCCCTTCAGAGCTTAGGTATTATCTTTCTTCCAATGGCCAGAATAACTTTCTCTTTAGAGCTATAGGTATTTATGGTTTCTGACAACCAGGAAAGGCTTCTCTTCAGAGTTGTAACACTTAAAGATATAGCCTGGCTTATGATGGGCAAGATACCTTTTTCTTCAGAGCTGTAATACTTACAGTTACAGCCTGGCCCTCATGGCCAGGATACCTTTCCCTTCAGAGCTGTAACACTTACAAACACACCTGAGATGTGTATTTCCAGGGGTTCTTTGGGCTTCAACCACATAAAGGGACTATTTTGTAGCCATAATATATGTTTTATTTGTATCTGCTTTGTTGTACCAAAATGTGGCTAGGAGCCACACTACAGTTCAGTTGATGGTGTTAGCATCCATGGACCCCTTCCTATGATACAGCACTACGTATATAAATAGGTTGATGCCTATAATCTTGGCATACAGAAGATGGAGGCAAGACAATCATTCCTGCCACACAGTGAGTTTACTATCAACCTGGAATACTGCAGACCCTGTCTAAAAACAAACAAGTGAATGAACAAGCAAACAATCATACTCCTATGATGCACAGTAAATCCAAACTTTTCCTTGCATCCACTTCTCAGGAGACATGCTCATGCTCTTTCAGACACAGCAGCACCCCTGCCCTTGCATCCCGCTCCCCAACCCCCGGAGCTGAGGACCAAACCCAGGTCCATGTGCTTGCTAGGCAAGCGCTCTACTACTGAGCTAAATCCCCAATCCCCGCCCTTGCATCTTATTCATCCTTGTGTCCCGTCATGCACAGTATGACACGTACTATTTCTTTCCTATTAATTCATGGATACTTACTTTCTCTGACCTGAGTGATGGTGATGGACTAACCCTGTGAACCAGTCAGTCAGTCCTGCACTCAGTGCTGAGAGCTTAGCAACACCATCCTCCCCCATAGAAATTATTCTCAGCGGGAGAAGGTGCTGCCCCCTCCTGGTCAGATGATCGCCATAGTGATGGACTTCCCACAGAAGACTGACTCAGCAGATTGTATTTATGTATTTGTGCACACATATGTACACACATAAAATAATAATGACAGGCAAATAGAAAGAAGTTATAAACCTGACAGTGGAGACATGTGAGACTTTGGAGGAAGGGTGCCTGGGAGGGGCTAGAGGGTAGAGATGGAGGGGGAAGGTGATGTAATTCTATCTCCATTAAAAACATATTTTAAAAAGAACTCACCCTTCCTCCACAGTGGACATTTCTTGACTAAGGTGACCCCATGGTAACTGCATCAGAAGGGCTCCAGGAATTCATCACTAGACTATTTGAGAGGCTGACAGTGCAGTGTCTCTCTGATGGCCAGAGATGGAGAAACTGACAACCCTGTGTTCCTTGGACAAAAGCTTAGACTGGATTCTCTCAATATGACTTCTACTGGGCTCCATGAGCAGCTGGGGGGTGAAAAAACTGCACAGAGCTGTATTGTTCTCTCTGCCCCCGTGAGATGCTGAACATTCTATTGTAGAAGGTGAGTCCAGCAGGAATAGTCAGAAGTCTACTTGACACAAATGCCGCTGGAGGATTCCAGAAGATGATAAGCATAGTAAGGATTGGATTCCTGGAGGGAGAAAGTTGAAGAGCACAGTGATGGGAGTGGATAAGTATTAAGAGACAGAGAAACACAAGTTCTCAGAGGCTGGCATGGTGAAATTTCAGCTGAGAAAATGTAGGAAACTATTTGAACACCCTTCTTTTCTCTCTCACAGCTCTCTATACAGTCTTCTCTGTCGGTGCAGCCAGGCCTGATGGTGTCCCTAGAACAGGACCCTGCTCATTCCATCATGAAGCTGGGTGGGAAATTTCTTCCTGTCTAGTGATAGACGAAAAATCCTGAACTAAACATTAGGAGGAAACACATCAAGTGGATGTAATGATAGACATGATCAACATGAGCATACTCCAGAATTCAAGTTTGGGTCAAAAGGTAAAACTTCAGACTCTGTGTATGTGCGTGAGCATGTGCATGTGTGACAGGGATGTGTGGATGTGTGTGCTTCATTAATGGAATAAATAATGAGAAATGTGTTCCCATGAACTGAAAAATAATTTTATCAAAAGTCAATAAGCAAGATCTGAACATACTTGGAAAAAGATAGAAAGTTACTCACTGCCCAAAAGAGCAAAACACTAGATACAGTGTGACATTATAGAGAGTCAAACAAACACAGAGCCTGCTATCAAGAACCAACCACTCAAATTCTGCTCAATATTGAGGTGGATTCAAGACAGAGACAATCCTGCATTTGTCCATGAACTGTTTGTGAAAAGCAACCAGAACCTTCCTCAGCTGGGCACACTCTGATGGACACAGGGGTTTAAAGGACTCACCCAGCAGAGTCTATCTGGCCATTGGGTCAGTAACTGTGGTCCATGTGGAGTGCTATAGATGGAGGCCTTGGGTCAAAGTTGGAGAAGAATCTTGACCCTACATCCCGGGGATTTCATATCCACCAGCAAACATGATGCTTCTTCTGGAACTCTACATCTAACCATCTGTGTCAGAGAGGACAGATGAGATGCCATGTGTGACTTTCAGTCATCTGAGGCAAGTTCACCCCCTGGAGCTCATCTCACCATAGCAAGTGTGGATGTTCAGTTTCTCACAGGGCATGGAAGAAACAGGATCACACCAGGATGAATTTTAGATTTTGCCAGGGCAGGGGAACCACCTTCTAGTGAACTGACTGACGTTTGCTTTTCACAAGGCTTTTTTAATTTTTATACAATTTACACCTTAGCAAGTCAATTTCCCCATACCAAAACCATGCCAAAGCAATTCTCAGGCCCAGGATGTCTCAGTTTTCTGATACCTACTACAGCCAAGTCATATATAGGTTTGAACCTTTCAGGAAGAACTGATATAAGATTTACATACTTCAAAAAGGTTATCCAACACAGAAGATAACTATCACAAATGGCTGAGCAAAGCCCAGTGCTAACATTTCAGAATACAGGCCTGCTGCAAGGCTCTGCAGGAACTCTTGCTACACAACCAGGAGAGGGCAGCATGTCTTCTCACTGACAAAGATGCCTGTGGGGAGGTTTGTGTGAATGAGCTCACAGCACTCAGTGAAACCCTGACTGGTTCAAATGGCATGCCCCATCACTTCTTCTCAGGTCAGGAAAAACAGCTGCCCATGAAATCAATAGGGAAGTGACACTGTAGTCATGAGACACACTGGACATGACAACCCACAGGGGTGCAAATGATGCAGGTGCTAGGATAGGAATATCCCTTAGAAATGGATGTAATGAAATACTTGGGACATATCCCCAGTGTGGGCGCTTTATAGAAAATACATTTTCATTATTTCTTTGAAGATAATTACACCTGTAAAATGCGTTTGATCATGTTCACCACATACTCTAGGGGACTTTTCTTTCCCTTTCATGTGATAGGGCCTGATATACCCCAGGCTGACCCCAAACTCATTGCACAATAAGAGTTTCCTTAATCTACCAGTACTCTTAGCTCTAACTCCTGAATGATGAAGTCAAAAGACATGAGCCACAATATCATATTTATACAATACTGGGGATCTAAGAACGTCACACAAGTACTCTATCAACTGAGGCTTTTTCTGATTTCGTAAAGGACATACATAGGCAGACTTACAAGATGGTAATTATTCATATTGACATTGATACAAAGAGGAAATTAAGGATGTCCTCTGGGCTCAGCAACAAAAGGGGAAAATACTCAGTGACCTCTATCTCATTCTCCATGTGAGAAACAGGACATGTGTGTGTCCTGGACCCATCCTTTGAAGTGATGCTTAGTTAGATAATTTTCTGCATGTGACACATTCCTAGCATGGGATCATTACTGAAGAGGAGGTTGAAAAATAAACCCTTTTCTGGACACTGCAACAGGGTTGAACATCTGAGCTCACCTTGGTTGTGATGATAGCTACAAGCCCAATGTAAGCTCAGTGCAGAACAAATCTAGTATGGGGATGGGAGATGGGTGCTGTGGGATGGTCTGTATGTCAAATTGCTGTGACTGATCAATAAATAAAACACTGATTGGTCAGTGGCCAGGCAGGAAGTATAGGCGGGACTAACAGAGAGGAGAATTAAGAGTACAGGAAGCTGAGTGAGGGAGACAGTGCCAGCTGCCACCATGGCAAGCAGCATGTGAAGACGCCAGTAAGCCACAAGCCACGTGGCAAGGTATAGATTTATAGAAATGGATTAATTCAAGATATAAGAACAGATAGCAAGAATACTGCCATGGCCATACAGTTTATAAGTAATATAAGTCTCTGTGTGTTTACTTGGTTGGTTCTGAGTGGCTGTGGGACTGGCGGGTTAGAGAGATTTTTCCTGACCATGGACCAGGTAGGACTGGAGAAAACTCTAGCTACAGATGGGCACCAAATGCCACCCACAGATGAATAACTATTGGCATCTGATATCTACTGGGAGAAGGAGAGTCAGTTTTCTTTAATGGTGTGGACCCTGGTAATATGCCCAAGAATATGGGAAGACAAATTGAGCTGCATGAGAGGAAGAGAACAGAAAGTCAGGTGTGTAACAAAGGGCAGTGGATTTTCAGCAACTAGTGGGTCACAGAAGGAATCAAAAAAATCAGGTCAGTGAGTAAGGAACCAGCAAGTGAGGTTGAGGAAGAAGGGGAGAGGAGGGAGAATGAATTCCATCAAAACGCAATACATATTAAATATGATATTTTCAAACAATTAAAAAATTAAAACCCCAAAATGGATTATTAATGCAATATAGAAATGAAGGAAAGTGTAATGTAATGTTTTCATAATAAATTATTTTAAAATATGTCAAAAAATTAAACTTATGGCCAGGTTTGGTGGTCCACACCTTTAATCTAAACACTTGGGAAGCAGAGGCAGGAGGATTTCTGTGATTTCCCACTCATCCTGGTCTACATAACTAGCTCTAGGACAACTAGGATTCCACAGAGAGATCCTGTCTCATATCAACAACAAAAATAATTAAATCCATAAGGATAAGAAAAAGATAGCAGATGAAAAACTTTAAGATCAGAAATTGAAAATTGCAGGATAAAGTAGATGTGACTCAGGGGTGGAGCATGGCTCAGGAGTAGGAGAACACTGAGGTCCTGCCATCAATGTCTATCTCCAAAAGTAAAAGGAAATAAAATATTTTCACTGAGCTTTCTTTCTCTTCAAATAGGTGGCCAAACAAATACCAACATGAAGATCTTTGGCAAAGCCCTGAAGGGGACGATCACCACCATTGAGGTTGAGCCCAGTCACTCCATGGAGAATGGCAAATCCAAGACCCAAGACAAGGGAGGCATCCCACCTGACTAACAGCCACTGGTATTTGCTGCTAGCAGATAGAGCATGGCTGCACCCTAGCCAATGGCAAAGTCCAGAAAGAGTCCAACTCTGCACTTGGTGCTGCCCCTTTGTGGTAGCCTCATAAGCCATCCCTTTGCTTGTTTCTGCAGAAGTACTACTGTGACAAGGCCATGCACAGCTGCCCAAGTGCATCCCACACCTGCACCCTTGTGCAGTCAAATGCCTCTAGAAGAAGGGTGGCCACATTGACAGCCTGTGCCCCAAGAAAGTAAAAAAAAAAAAAACGGGTACTTTTTTGGCTTAGGACGCCGGCGATCTGGTGATTTTTTAAACTGAAGCAGAAGGACAAAGAAGTGACGATGCTGAGATTGGACCTAGTGACACAGATGAGTGAGTAAGTGCTGCTGCCGACCTTCAACCCTGACTCTGATCCGCACTGTGTAATGAGAAAACTGCCTTCTGTACTTGTCCTCTGACCTTCCTGTGTGTGCTGTGGCACCTGTGAACGTACACACATAAAGAAAAAAGTAAGTGTGATTTAAAGAAATAAGTGTAAATTAAAAATAAGTGTAATTTAAAGTTGTAATGGAAAGTACACATATCAAAAAAGAACAAACACCAGAAATAGTGGTGCACATTTGTAACCCTGCACTTGAGACTATGAGGAAGTGGATTGTACATTTTATTCCATAAAGATGTACACAATGAGAACCTTCACACAAACCTTCAAACATTCTGAGTATGTGTAAGTAGTTCAAATAAAAGTGAAAAGGAATAAAGCAAAATCATAAATTTATATATATACATATATACATATATATACATGTATATGTATATATATATATATCTGTCCGGGATCTTGATCTATAGACCAGACCGGCCTTGATTTTACAAAGATCTGCCTTTCTCTGCCTCCTGAGTGCTGGGAGGCGTGTGCCACCACCACCTGACTAAATTTATATTTCTTATGTGTAATAGTAATACATGTCTGATACCACCTGGCACTGACAAAGATTAGGACAAAAGGAGACAGAAACTTATGGGGTTATAGAAATGTCATCCATCAAAGAATTGATTGCGGAGTCTAATATCTGATGTAGCCACAGCCTTGGAGAAGTCAGAGCCTGGGGCCTGAGGAGGGCAGTTCTCCTTCCTGTGGGGCTGCTCCAGTATACCCATGTCATGGGGAGTGTCCAACCTCCAGAGACCACACCCTGTGTCTCCTGTCCCTCCAGGCAGTCTCTGTAGCTCTGCCCATGAGCACAGTTGCAGCCTCCAGGAGGAGATGCCATGACCTTCACCTTCACAGCCCTGCTCTGTCTCGGTGAGATGAGGAGAAAGGGAGGGGATACTGTGGTCTAGGGTTGATGCTGCTCCATAGCCTAGCACTTGTCCATCAGGAAACCCCAGGGTCTCAGGAGGTTCTGCAGAGGGGAGGACTTGATCAAGCTTCAGGGACAAACCTCTCACAGGGAACTCTCTTCCAGGACTGACTCTGAGCCTGGGGACCCCAGTGCTGGCAGGTGAGTGAGTGTCTGAAGCTGTCCTGACCTTCACTTCTCATCATACCTGGAGCCATGCCTGGGCAGTGAAGATGGAGAACAACACATGAATGCTGACCCTGGGGATGGCTGGAGGGTTGGGGTCAGAGGCTGCAATCTGAGGATAGCTGTCCTGGGTACCAGCTGCTCTTTTTCTTGCAGGGGCCCTCCCTAAGCCTATCCTCAGAGTACAGCCAGATTCTGTGGTCCACAAGCAAACTACAGTGACCTTCTTGTGTGAGGGGACCAGAGTAGCCAAACAGTACATACTGTATAAAGAGGGATACCAGTATCTACGGAGTACAGAGATTCCACAGAATCCTAAGAACAAGACGGAATTCTCAATCCCAAAAATAGACCCTAATCATGCAGGGCGATATCAATGTCGCTATTGGACTCATGATGGATGGTCAGAGTTCAGTGACTCCCTGGAGCTGGTGATGACAGGTAAGAGAACACACAGGGTCCCCAGCCTCAGCCTTGACTGTCAAGAAGTGGTTCTATTCACAGGGCTAATCCCACCTAGAGCCAAGCAGGATAATGATATCTGATAGATTTAACTGATTTCTCCTTCTCTCTTAGGAGCCTACAGTAAACCCAGCCTGTCAGCCCAGCCCAGCCCTGTGGTGACTGAGGGAGAGCATGTAACCCTCCAGTGTGTCTCAAGACAACGATACCACAGGTTCATTCTGACTGAGAAAGGAACTCGGAATATCTCCCAAATGCTAGATTCAAAGTTTAACTACTCTACTCAGCACTACCAGGCCCTGTACTCTGTGGGCCCTGTGACCTCCAGCCAAAGGTGGACATTCCGATGCTATAGCAATTATTGGAGAAGCCCATTGGTATGGTCAGAACCTAGTGACCCTCTGGAGCTCCTGTTCTCAGGTGGGGAACCTCAGCCTTTGTCTAGAATGATGCTGAAACGATACAGATACTCAGAGAGGCCTTGGTGAGTGGTGTGTGGTGTGTGATATGTGTGAGCAGTCAAGGCTCCTGAGCCCATTGACATGGAGCATGGTAGAAACAGTGGGACACAAGATACAAAACCCAAGGCAGACAGTAACAGCAAAGCACAGGAGGTCCAGGACAGAGATGAATCCATATGGGGCCTTCTGTTACTCCGGATCAGCTCATGTACCATCCACAACAGCTCAGGGAACCCCACAGAAGAGAGGGAGGAAGGGTTGTAGGAGCCAGAATGGTTGAGGACACCAGGAGAACACGGCCCACAGAATCTACTAAGCAGGGATCATGACGACTCACAGAGTTGAAGCAGCAACCATGGAGCCTGCATGGGTCTGCCCTAGGCCCTCTGCGTACATGTTGTGGTGGTATACCCTGGGTTATATTTTGTTTTGTTTTGTTTTTTAGAGTTTCACTGTGTAGCCCTGTCTTTCCTGGATCTCACTCTGTAGACCAGGCTGGCCTTGAACGCACAGAGATCACCCCGCATCTGTCTCCTGAGTGCTGGGATTCAAGGCGTGTGCCACCATGGCCTGGCTAGCTTGGGGTTTTTGTTAGATTCTTAGCAACGGGAATGGGGAAATCTCTGAATCCTTTGCTTCATATGGGATATTTTTCCTCCTATTGGATTGAGTTGTGCAGCGA
>CABHPH010061958.1:0-66223 GCA_902168325.1 Peromyscus nudipes
TTTGCCTAATTTCCAGCCTGATCCTGACGAGATGCTTTGGCTTTGGGGCAATACTGACACCACGTGTTGGGAATCTGTAGAGGCGGAAGGAAAGTGAGATCAGGAAGTGCTCCTCCACAGGCTGGTGGACGCCCATCCTCAAAGAGCAGAAAAACGGGGTGGGGGTATGAGAGCCGGGACACACTCCCTGCTGTGCTCACAGTGAAGATTTTGGCACAGCCTTCCATTGGAAAGATGATTATCCAAAGCCTACTTGGCTTTAGTTACAAAATTTTAAAAGATAAACTAGTTCTTCTCAAAGGTTTGTTTGTTGATTTGTCTTTTCTAAGGTGGGGATTAAACATAAGAACACCCCCCCCCCCCACTCCCACCCCCACCCCCACCCCTGCATACCAGGCCACCACTCCACCACTGACCTATATCCCTGACCCACTTTTAACTGTTGTTTGTTTGCTGGTTTGTTTGTTGTCTTATTTTACATACGTGGGCATTTTGCCTGCACGTATGTCTGTGTATGACATGTGTGCCTAGTACCCTCAGAGGATACAGGAAAGTTCTGGATCCACCGGAACTGGAGTCACAGATGTTTGTGAACTGCCTGGTGGGTGCTGAGAATTGAACCTGGGTCCCCTGGAAGAGCAGCCAGTGCTCTTAACAACCGATCCATTGCTCTGGCCCCTCTTCTGACTGGATGAGATGGATCTTACTCAGTTTCCCAGGCTGGACTTGAACTTTCCATTCTCCTGCCTCATCTTCCTGAATAACTGGGATACTGGTCCGAGCGACCAGGCATAGATTCGTTAGGTGTCTTGGTTTCTAAACACTATTATTTATTAGTAAAGAACATTCTCAATTATTTTCATTATTTGGAAACTCTGTTAATCAAAACTTAAGTATTTTAAAAAGAAATTAAAAATGTGAGAGAATACACTTAAAATATTTAAAGGGACTTACTAAGGTAATTATGAGACAGTCTCAAATATTGACATTTCATTTGAATATTTGTTATAATCAGATTTCCTTTTAAGCATATCAGAATAAAATACCTTCCCAAATACTTGATAACTTTAGATAAAGATATGTAAGGTAAACACACTAGGTAGTTTAAACTGACGGAATGACTCAACACGGCTTCCAGACTGAAAAACAATCTCATGCCTTGCAACTTAACATTATTTAAATAACTAAAAAAACTTTTAAACTAAGATCATAAGTTTCTTGGATGTGACCCTCAATGGAATAAGTGATCTCTAACAGTATATTTAACATTGAACAAATACCCATTACTAGAAAATATTACACAAGGAGAGTAATACTATTGGCTTGATTTACATATTAATTCAAATCTTCCTGGTTTAAAAAAATGCTTATTTTATAAAGAAACTGTTACTCTATCCAACTAAAGTCTGCTAAATTTCTTTTTTTTTTGTTTGTTTGTTTTTCGAGACAGGGTTTCTCTGTGTAGCTTTGCGCCTTTCCTGGAGCTCACTTGGTAGCCCAGGCTGGCCTCGAACTCACAGAGATCCGCCTGCCTCTGCCTCCCGAGTGCTGGGATTAAAGGCGTGCGCCACCAACGCCCGGCTAAATTTCTTATCTAGACACTTGAAGGTTACCTCCTAGCCCATTACGACTGCACAACTGATCCTTGCCTGTAGCCTTGCCAGAAATAAACACATAAGCATTTCATAACCACCATCCCTATAACCACCACCTATGCCCTCCAAATGGACTGGCCTAGTAGTCCAGACCTCTGATCTTAAGGTGTTGAGTCATTTTGGGGTTTCTCCCCACAGCTGCTTCTTCTTCCTTCTTGGTCCCCATAAAGATTGTTTTAACTGTTTCTCTGCTCTGGTTGGATTTGCATTTCTCTGACTTGAGTACTACCCAACTAAATTATAATATAATGCTCACTAATGACTTAAAAATTTTCTTTTAAATTTATTGCTTTCTTTTGGACTTATATTTTTAATGATGTAATTGTCCTGTTATGAACTGGGAAAGTAAATAAAAGTAAAATAAATCAGCAAAGAGGACATTTCTAAAAAAAAAAGTTCCTCACGTTCCAGCCAAACTTTTCTAAAACAAAGCATTTTGCTTAGTTCTTGATGTATCTATGTGCCCCTCAGTGTGTTAACGATGGGCAGAACCCCTGTCAGGGTTCATGGGTCCCCAGCTGGATGGTCAAGCTGGTTCAGAGGAGAATGGGAACAAGGGATATATGGGCCTTGAAAACTATCCTGGAATAAGGTTTGGAGATGAAACTGGCTAGTGTCTACAGGGCAATATATCACACCTGCGGAGTGATCATTTCTGTTGAACAAAAATCATTGCAATAGGTGGGAAAAACAATCTCTAAGGTGAGATTCAGCTTCCAAAGGATGAAACCCCTCACCCGGAGGTGCAAATTAAATGAACATCAGATCCATTCCACAGCTAAGTGGCTTGCAGACCATTGTAAGGACACTGGTCCTCCTTTGATGTAATTCCAAATTCAAGATTCTTTAACTTTCCTGTCAAAAACATGGTGACGTAGGCTTTCTTAAAGTAACCCACCGGAGAACAAAACCCACTGGTTTTAGTTCTGAAGTTCACTTTACAAAGACATAAAACCAGTCCGTCGACTTTGCTCCCTCCTTCAGAAATGCTGCAGAACACATCTGGCCCCCACCCCACCTCCTCCTCACAACAACATGTTCCCCATCATTCTAAAGAGTGCTGTGTAATGGCTCTTGGGACTCTTCCAAGTCACCTGTTGTGTTGCTGAGACCTTTATAGCTTAGCATTTGGGAGCAATGACAACTGAATCATGATTATTCCTTAGGAATTGTGTACATAGGGTTAAATAATAAGAGACCACTTCTTTTAAGGTGTCCTCAACTTGGGAGATGTCCAGCGGTGTATGACATGGGCTTGATGAAGCACAGCCCACTATGAAGTAGGTGCAATGTTAGATTCTAGTCAAGTCCAGCATGCTGCCCCTATGTAATACCTATAAACTTGCTTCTCTATTAAAGGCTACTTTCCCTTCCCTTATCGCAATACTAAAATGCAAACAACATCCTCCCCGCAAAGAGAAATGCAGAGCACTGGAAAAGAGTCAGCTGTTTTCCAGGTTTCTCGGTGGCCAACTTCCATCAACCTTGATAATCCTCATTCTTAGCTTTATGGCCCATTCTCTGAGATCTCTATGGCACTGTGATGTCATGAGCACGGGAATCTAAACACTCTTGGATGTGGATGCAGCAATATACCAACCGAAGGTTTGGCTCTGAGCTCGTTTGAGGAAATAGTACTCACATGCATTCTTCTCTCTTTATTGTGCCAGAACACATAGAAAATGGTCAGTGGAGAGGCTTGTCAGAGTTGGCTGCCCTGATTCTCCTTCCTATGAAGTAATGAGAATGTTCTGGAAGCCATATTCACCCTGCCCTCTCCGGGTAGACAAGGGTCTGGTGGTTTGGAAAGCAACAAGAACTATCAGATCAACAGAAGGCCATCTGCCTGTCATTAGACGCTAAGCTGGGGTCATTTGTGGTTTGGGGCGATCTGGCCAAGCACTTGGGCCTTGCCTAATGTAATTGACAGGAGTTCTGGAGAACACTGAAAATCTGGCAAGAGAAGACTGGCCTCCAGCCACTTCATCGGCGAAGGGAAAATGTCTTAGTCATCTTTGAGTGGCCATGACAAAGCACCTGACACTCTTATGTGAGGGAGGAGGGCTACGGCTCAGGGTTCCAGAGGGGTTCCATCACAGTGAAGAGGGTGGTCTTCTGGTGGTTCTATTCACAGAGTGGTGGACTAAGAAGGAACGATGGGAGCCGGAACTAGGGGCAGGCTATCACCTTAAGAACCTCAACTCTCATGAGTATTTTGCATCAGCTAGTCCCAGCCTCCTAAGTGATGCTCCCATAGTACCCCCAAATAGCAGGATCAGTGGGGCTACAAGTGCTCAAGATGTGAGTCAGTGGGGGACATTTCAGATTCAAGCAAGAGAGAAAGACTGTCGCCGGAGTCCCGTCTCCAAAACAATGGTGTCCCCTGTCCCCAGGACGATGGTGTCCCCCGGCAGTGTGTGGATACTTTGTTATGTGTGGATACTTTGTTGTGTGTGGATACTTTGTTGTGTGTGGATACTTTGTTGTGTGTGGATACTTTGTTGTGTATGGATACTTTGTTGTGTGTGGATACTTTGTTTTGAAAACCTCTTGTCTTGTTTCCCTGACCGGAGAAACTCACCTTGCTGAGCTTGTCTGTGGACAGTGTTACCATGAATGTCATTACCATGGCAGATCCATGGTCTTTAGCCTGCCTGGGATGCCAGAGGAATGGGTCAGTTCTAACACTGGCTGAGTACCTGGACTGTGGAGGAGTGTGGTGTTCTGAATGAGAATGGCCTCTCTAGGCTCATCTATTTGAATGCTTTTGTCACCAGGGTGTGGAATTGTTTGAAACGATTAGAAGGGTCAGGAAGTGTGGTCTCCTTAGAGCAGCTGTGTAGAGTAGAGTAGAGTAGAGTAGAGTAGAGTAGAGTAGAGTAGAGTAGAGTAGAGTAGAGTAGCTCCTCCAACAGGAGGAGGGGTGTCACTGTGGGTGAGCTTTGAGGTTCAAAAGCCCATGCCAGGCCCTGTCTGTCTGTCTGTCTGTGGCAGGGAGTGTATCTCCTCTCTTTCTGCCTCTCTTGGCTTGTGGATCAGGATTTAGCCCTCAGCTACTGCTCCAGCACCATGTGTTTTGTGGTGCTCCCCACCATGATAATGGACTAGCCCTCAGAAATGGCAAGCGAGTCCCCAGTTAAATGCTTCCTTTTGTTAAGAGTTGCCTTGGCCGTGGTGTCTCTTCACAGCCATAGACCAGTGACCAAGACAAGGGCTTGCTGCCCTTCTGCTGAGGGCAGGGGCAAGGCTGTGTTCAATGTCTAGGCAACTCCTGAAGCGCAAGACCTAAACACCACGCTCTGATAGATGTCTTGAAGTCAGAGGGCTGCTTGGAGTTGACGCTGAGATTCAGTTTAAGGCTGGAGCATCACACAGGTGCTGGCAGAGGTACACATGGGACTTTTCTTGGCTGGGACACCTGCTTATTTGCATTCTTAGGAAATGGGATGTGCAGAGTCTCAGTGGCTGCCCCTACTCAAATAAATAAACAAAGGCTATTTTCCTTACATTAAAATTAAACCATCTGCTGTCACCACGGTTGCAGCCACTTAGCTGTATCTAAACTCCCAACTGCAAGGGAGAGTCTTTTACCCATAATCCTCTACAGTACAGTGATTGGTTGGAAAACTTGGGCATTGGTTCTAGGCCTGAATGCAGAGCAAAAGCGAAACCTTCAAATGACAAATAAAGCAGGTCGAGCCCTGGCTGAAGAACAGTCTCGTTTCTGTCAACTGGAAGAAATGAGTCACTCCACTTTCAAAATTAGTGGTCAGAATTCAACTGCACCCCGGGCGCAAACCTCTCACACTTTACCCAGAGGGGAGCCGAGAATGTTTACTTCTCCCTCTCTGTCTGACTTTTCTCATGAGCCTCCACCCTCTGGGCTACAGGAAAAACAACCCAAACTATGTTTAGCACAACGTGGTGGACTTTGAAATAATATCCACTGTCCCTGCAGCAGTTTGCAAATACTCTCAGAGTTCATCGTTCTTGTGGCTTTTTGGGGCCACAATGCCATTATCCTGGATGGAGTGACCATCCTAATTCATCTTCAGAATGAACATCTTGTATCTTGCTTTTTCAGTTTTTTGTTTTGTTTTTTGGAGTTTTTGTTTGTTTATAACAGGTCTAGGGAGATAGCTCAATCCGCAAAGGTGCTTGCTGCCAAGCCTGTCGCCATGAGTTCAATCCCTTGGACCTACATAATGCCAGGAGAGAACTGACTCCTACAGGCTGTCCTCGGACCTCCACACACATGCCATTGCACACCCCTGTACTCCTACCCCACATGCATACACATGAGCACATAAAACAAGATAGTGCAACAACAAAAACGCATGTATAAATAACCACAGTCTTCCCAGATGCTGCTCCACTTCCAGGTAACCTCTCCTAACAATATCCTCCCAACACGTTCTCTGTAGATACACAGAAACGGCGGAATCTTCAACATCAGCACATTTTCCTAATTGTTTCACAGAATCAGTGTGTGTCTTATGCCTTAATACCATCTTTCGCGTTATTTACTTATTGGGACAGGGCCTTCCTATGTAATCATGCTGTCCTCCAACGCGTGGGTTACAGGGACTCCCCTCCCCGAACATCCCGAGTAGCTGGTTGGCACAAGCCCTGCATGCATCCTCTGCAGTATTTATTTTATAATCACTCCTATTAGACAAATCCAGGGCACGTTGGAGAGAGAAAGGGAGTACTATTAATAACTGTGTTAGGAAAACAGCCAAGGTGTTGTTCACCCTGCTTTTGAAGGGGAAGTGTGCCTCAGGCATCCTTAGGATGGAAGAGACAATTAGGTCTATGTTGTGGCCCCTGTTTATCCACCGTGGGCTGTGCAATCAAATGGTGGACTTGTGGTCTTCCTGTACTGTTGTTCTCGAAAGTGCTGCTGGCTTCTTCTGGCCCCATGGGAGTGTGTCCTGAAGCCCCTGCAGGAACATGGGAACCATTTTTTCCTTCTGATCTTCATGTTAGGATTCACTCCAGTTTTTCTAAAGTCACGGGAGGTCTCCATTGGTCACTGGCATGCTCAGCTGCTCTCTTTTTGTGGCCTGTGGGAATGAACGGCTGGCATTTGGGTGTCCCACATTCTAGCCCTGAGTCCCCCACAGCCTGTCTCCAGATCGTCTGTTACTTACCTCAGCACCTCTCAGCCGTTTAGGATGTGATGATGAGCAGGTGGCTGGGGTTCTTTGGTGACCTGATGCTTCTTCAGAGTGACAACCATTAGGCTCCCTGGTCCATCTCTTCCTGCTCATGAGCTCGTTCTGAGAGGGCAGCAACTCAAGACCCAGAGTTCACCTCTCTCGTTCCTCTTGTAGTTCCTCACTTCCAGAAAGAATAGGCAACATGTCTTTCTTCCTGGCACATGTCCTTCTGTCTGAAGACTATAGTTTGGGGATTCATCTGTCTTTAAGATTGGGGAATTTTTTTTCCTATGTGGATAAGTCATCTGGGCTTATGATCTTGGTCACTTAGATTTTTTTTTTGAGACAGGTTTTCATCATGCAAATCAGGCTGGCCTCAAATTCACAGAGGTCCACTGTCTCTATCTCCTGTGTCCTGGGATTAAAGGCATAGGATGTAGCTCAAAATAAATTTTAATGCCATTTTTTTTTTCAAATGAATGCTTCAGGTTAACATGCAACGTACTGGGTTTTCATCACGGCATCTTAACACAACAGAAACAAGGAAGTGGCAAGAGGGTGAGAATAAATGAGGACTGAGAAAAATCTCCCAATATAAATCTCCCTTCAAGCCGATCATCTTGTAGAGATGTGCTAAGATCCAACTCAGTGGTCCACACTGAGCAGATACTTCCTGTGACCTCGTCGCTCATCTGTGCAATGGGATGCTGTGGGGACAATGTGCTTCATACCCTGCAGTCTCCGTTTTGGATTTCATGACCAGAGCACCACACAGAGGGGTGGCAGATGGCAGAAGTCTGCCTTGCCTTCAAAGCCTCCAGATCCACTCTGTCACAAAGCAGGAGGCCCCTCGTGGTTACCTCCTACTACCGTTAGCACAAGCCCAGGTATTTCCCAGGTCTACCACACCCTGTGACTGTTGTCTAGGTTATTTTATTTTATTTTTGCTTCAAAGGGAGGGAAAGAAAATCGAGAAAGGGGGCTCCCGCCACCCCCGTAACTGCTACAGTTCCAGCTCATCAACACCAGAATCTAAACAGTTTTTGGAAAGTACCTTTGTGAAGAGGCAACTGCAAGGGAGAAAAAATGGCCGTGGACGTCAACAACACATGGGGTCCCTCCACTTCATGGCCTTGCCCATCTCAGCCTTGGTTTCTTGTTTTTCCTACTGCTGGCCCCAGGTCCCACTTCCCAGAATTCTCCACTCTCTGTCTTAGAGACTGAAGCTCTCTTCCTTGTTCCCAAGGGTAGCATATCCTTAGAGAGAAAAAGGTAGAGTGCTTTAGTAGGTTGAAAGAAAACAAGATTTGGGATAAGGCCGGCAGCCTGGATCTGAATTCCAGTTCAGCCAGTGTGTACCTGTGGGAGTTCACTTTTCAAGTCTCAGCTTCCTCATCTGTGATTTGAGAGAATCTATATCCTATTATATCCTGCTGTGGAGGAGCTGAAGTACACTCATGCCTTCTGGAGTTGGTTGTACTATTCCTTTGAATATGATGATGCATGCAGACAGGTCATAGAGTGGGAGGCAAATGTCCTAGAATTCCCCAGGACCCATACGTCATCCACACATCATTTACTTCCAATGCAATGCCTGTTTACCTGGCAGAGTGCTGGGAAAACATGAAAATGTGATATGATTAAATAATAGTTCAGAGTGTAACTACATTTCACGTCAGAACACCAATAACCGCACAGTACAGATAATCCTCTTTTTTTTTTTTTTTTTTTTTTTTGGTTTTACGAGACAGGGTTTCCCTGTGTAGCTTTGCGCCTTTCTTGGATCTCTCTCTGTAGACCAGGCTGGCCTCGAACTCACAAAGATCTGCCTGCCTCTGCCTCCTGAGTGCTGGGATTAAAGGCGTGCGCCACCACTGCCGAGCCAGATAATCATCTTTTAGTTAGAAACCAACTAGACTTTCGAGGGTGTGTTTGTCCAAATCCACAAGGAAAAGAAAAAGTGGTCTAGGTGGTAGCCTATACCCTCTGCACAGACCCTACCAACCACAATGATGCCATAACAAAACCCAAGATACTGGATGTGCTCGCTAGTTTTATGCCAACTTGACATAAGCCAGAGTCATCTGAGAGGAGGCAGCCTCAACTGAGAAAATACTTCATAAGGCTTCAAGGCAACTTATTTTCTTAATTAATGATTGATGGAGGAGGCCCCACCCATTATAAGTAATGTAATCCCTGGGCTGGTAGTCCTGGATAGTATAAGAAAGGATGAGCAAGCCATAAAGAGTAAGGCAGTAAGTAGTGTCCCTCCATGGCCTCTGCATCAGCTCCTGCCTCCAGGTCCCTGCTCTACATGAATTCCTGCCCTCACTGCTTTTGATGATGAACCGTTATATATAACTATGAGTGAAATAAACCCTTTCCTTCCCACAGTGCTTTGGTCGTGTAACACTAAGTAATAGTAACGCTAAGACACTTGACTTTTGTTCTGAAAATGTTTAAGCATCTGGTGAATCACATCTTGTATGCAGCTTAAGAAGAAGAAGCCCCCGGCTGTCTGGAAGCTTTCAGACTCCTAATTGTCCTCTGTATACTTCAGATGTGTGAAGCGCTTCCAAAGAGCAGGCAGCAAAGATTGGAGGGAGGAAGCCAGGCCTGAGGAATTCTTCCCTGTGAGACTGATCAGGAGCCCAGCAGCTCTGAGTCTTCACTGGCAGCACTGACCTCCAGCGAGATTTCTCCCAACCACTTCCTAAGCCAACAAAGGGCTCAGTGGCTATAGCTCTCAGCCACATTCTTTCTCTGTAGCCCTCAGATCAAGTGGCTTTGAAAAGTGCATTGCTTTCCCCAACCCCTTAGTGTTGTGCTTTAAATCTGAAATGGCCCCCACAAGTTCATGTGCTCGAACACATGACCCCTAACTGGTGGCACTCATTCGAGAACTTATAGAATGTTTGGGACACAGGGCTGCCTGAGTTACTGGGCCTTGAATGTGATATCCATCTCTGGTTCTGGCCCTAGCTGTCTGCTTTCTGATCTGCCATGATGTGAACAGCCTGCACCTCAAGCTCCCACCGATGGCCCATGGAATCACTCCAGTGGGCTGGGCCTGCCTTGCCATAATGGATTGCACCTTCTGAACTATGAATGAAGATAAACCCTTAAGCTGTCTTTTTCTTTAAAAGATTTCTTTTTATTTGTGTGTGTGTGTGTGTGTGTGTGTGTGTGTGTGTGTGTGTTTGGGGGAGCCTATAGAGACCAGAGGGGATGTTGGACCCCTAGAACTGGAGTTACAGCCAGCTTTAACTCTCATGATGTGGAAATGAACTTGGGCCCTCTAGAAGAGCAGCAAGCATTCCAGAGTAACAACAAGTAGGGTTGGGTCAGTGGTGGTGGTGGTGGTGATGGTGGTGGTGGTGGTGGTGGTGGTGGTGGTAGGGTCACCAAAATATTAATGGTGTCTCAGTTAGGGTTTCTATTGCTGTGAAGAGGCACCGTGACCATGACAACTCTTATAAAGGAAAACCTTTAATTGGGTGGCTTACAGTTTCAGAGGTTTAGTCCATTATCCTCATGGCGGGAAGCATGGTGGCATGCAGGCAGACATGGTTGGTGCTGGAGAAGGAGCTGAGAGTCCTACATCTTGATCCACAGGCAACAGGAAGTGAACTGTGTACCACACTGAGCGTAGCTTGAGCAAAGGAGACCTCAAAGCCCGCCTCCACCATGACACACTTCCTCCAACAAGGCCACACCTCCTAAAAGTTCCACTCCCTGTGGGGGCCATTTTCTTTCATACCACCACACATGGTAAGCAGTGGAGTACTGAGATCAATAGCCGCTGATGGACAGCTCTTTCTGTCCTGACTGACTGGGGTCAAGAACAACAAAGTCAGAAGCTAGAATAGTAAGGTCATATGTTCATCAGTAAGACCAGTGCAGCAGGGAATAGAATCTAGGTCAACTGGAATGCAGCCTCGATATTCACAACGTGACTGAGAACTATGAAGGGAGAAAGAAAACACAGGGAACAGCGAAGGGTGTGGGAGAGTCAGGAAAGTGAATAGAGGAAGCAGGTAGACGGCTGCTGGGTCATATGACACACACCCGGGTCTGTTAACTGGTTATTGAGGGTTGGCATCTACCCTCCCGCAAGGGCTGGGACAAAGGGAAAATTACTTTGGCAGCTTAGAGTTCTCTTCAGCAGGTACTTGTTGGTGGGGGAAGGGTCAGCTTAGGTATGTGGCCTTGAGCTGTTCCCCTAAACTGCTCTGGGCTTTATTGAAGGCTTTTCTGAGCAAGGATAAGGCCTAAGCGGCTAGAGTTCTCAAAGGAACAATCTTCGCCTGCTTCCCTCCACCCCCCTGAAAGGAAAAGACTCAGGATCCTCAAGACCAAGTTCTCAGCAGAGGAGATTTATTTGCCCCAGAGGGACAGAGGGCAGGGAATAGGAGGCAAACACAGGAGACAGAGGATGAGGGGGAAGGGGAAGGGAACAAAGGGAGGAGAAAGGGGGGCAAGGGAGAGAAGAAAGGGGTATTAGTCCCCGGAGAAAGAAGGACGGCCTCTGGATAGAGAGGAGACAGATGCGGCCCATAGGAAAATGGCCGTTTATAAAGGTATAAGGGGAACCCCGTGTTAGGATGAGCTGTTTAATTTTAATTGGGCATGTTAATTAGGTGAGCCAAAGGGGACTTTTGATTGCTTTACTTCAATACTTTGATAGCTGGGCCTTGGTAGTCAGCCTCAGGAGGAGGAAGTGGCCGAATAAAGGAAGAGACTTTGGTGGCTAGCTTTAGGAATGCAATCTAATTATTATTATTATTTTTTTTTTTTAGCAAGGCAGAAGGAACAGGAGAGAAGACCAAGGCCTGTCAGAACTGTGTCTAGCACCAGAGTCCTTCCACCCCCCACCCCCACCGCCTTTTTTTTCCCATGCAGAGTATCTTACAAGGTGATCCTAGATGATCCTTCCTATGGGACTCTGATTCCGAGCTAAGCTCACTAAATATGTATTTGTGGTTGCATTGTACCGGGCAGCCTGCCCACGTGACTGATGGCTTCTCTTTGCTGAGGGAGAGCCATGGCCCAATTTCAGCTCTGTTTGGGATGGTCAAGGAGAGTAGAGCGCCTGTAACTAGAAAGTAATTCGGAGGTCCCGTGGAGACAGCTACACTCTGGGCTTGGAACTCAGTCCACATCCTGGTTCTGTTTCTTACTCTGGACCTGCCAGTTCCCTCCTGTGAGCCTCCATGTGATTCTTCATCTACGAAAGGAAGAAAAGACCATTCTCTTTGGACTTGTGGATTAGAAAATCATTGTGCCAAGTGAGCAGAAAATAAGCAGCAGTTAATGAATATTCATTTTTCTTTTTAATCTTTGGAGCAAAGTTCGGAAAGTGCCTGATTTAATAAACGAGTCAAAGACCAAAATTCCCCTTGCGTTTTAGCTGTTTATGACTTAGAAAGCTGTTTTATTTAGGTTCCCAAGACCACTCCCAAACGGCTCACTTCCGCTCCACACTAGCGTACTCCACGTTCTGGGTAAGCACGGATGCAAAAACCATTTTGACAGATCTTTTCAACAGGCAGGATTTCTGCAAGTGAGAGGTGTGGTTCTGTGAAGGGGGCCACAGTCAAGACGCTTCCAAGAGCCTGAAGCCCACGCATAAGCATCCAGCTCTCTCTTCTTTCCCTGGGGTTCTCTGCGAATCTTAGACGCCATCGCACCCGGCCGGCTTAGGTCCATGTTCTGTCTCCTCCTCCACTTGGTAATTTTGTGAAGCGGGACAAGTCATTTAACTTCTCTCTGCTTTGTTTTTTCCATCTGTGAAATGGGCTAAAAACAGCATGTTGCCGAGACGGTTCTCTTCTGAGGCTTAGATGTGAGGAGCACGGAACTGTGTGGCAGAGATCAGGACAGATCCTAGACCAAACACCACCATGGGATGCTCCTCTTAGTGCAGCAGGGCTCGAACATAAGCTGAGTTCTGAAAATGCTTGGGGAACTGGCCGAGTGAGAGACTGTGGGGGCTGCGCTGCCCCTGCCGACTTGATCCTTGTTTATCTGAGGAGGTACCAAGTTCAGGGCAGGAGGAGGACAGGGGGCAGGCTCACCTGGCTTGCACACAGCCACACTCAACACTCCTTCATGGCAGACAGAGCCAGTGCCAGGGAACGGGGGAGTCTCTGCTGAGCTGTGTTCACAGAGAGCAGGTATGGGACGCGGGTAAACAAAACTGTGGCTAAACACCTTTGAAATTTCTCTCCAGAAGCTTTGCAGGAAGTTTTCTTGGTCCCCAAACTTCTAAGTGGATTGACTAAAGTCCACTGGTACATATTTGATACTGAAGAAATGACGCAGGAATTCTTGGCACGCCAGTCTAGACTAGCAGCGACTAAGAATTGTGTCACAAAGAGATCTTTGCTGGGACTAGTTTTATTTCATTTCAGTGACTGTTTATTGTTGGAGGAAGGGGTGAGATCCTAGAAAACAATTGCTCGTTGTTGACAGACTTCTGTGAGGTCTGGAGGTTCTGATGGGCAGAAGAAACGTGCAGATGGACCCGGGAAGCCAGGCTCAGAACTCCTCACTCACCAGTGCGGTCATTCATTCACTCACGAATCTCCTCTGTATACTTGGAACTGTCCTAAGTACAGCAGACAGAGCAGGGAGCAAAGCAGAGAGACCCCTGCCTGCCCCAGGAGACTGAGGCTGTGGGTGACACAGACATGCACCTGTCTTTCGGGTGGGATTCCAGGATACGGCGTGCAGGAAGGAATTAATGGAAACAGGATGGATCAAGGAAACAAAATGCTGTAGGAGGGGAGAAGAGGGAGAGCCAGAGGCAGAGGTCAGAGCCTGGAGAAATCTTCCACAAGCTTTCAGGGTGTTACTATGGTTGCAGGTCCCTCATAGCCAGCCACCCCAGAAGCTGAAAGCCTATTTGTGTTAATTACTTATTTATTTTGTACCATTCATATGTGACAGTCTTTGGTGTCTGGATGGGTTGACTAAAATCTACCAGTGCACATTAGATACTGAGGAAACAGCCTGGAAATTCTCAGCATTTGGTTTTCATTTGAAAACTGGGTTTATTTCTAAAAAAAAAAAAAAAAAAAAAAAAAAAATCCGGTATTTTGCAAGAAGGCTAGTGGGGACATCATTTGACCTTGTGATGAATTTATCGGAATATCAATATAGTTTGAGGAAACAAACCCCATACACAGGCACCAGCTGAAACTTTTTGGAAACTACCTATGATGCCAATTTATGTAGCACTAATTGGAACCATTGTCCTTGCAGAACCTGCCAGCAGTGTTGAGGGGTAAGGGCTGGGGCATTCCAAACCAATCTTGTTGCTTTGGACTACACCATAGTCTTGATTCCCTTTAGGTCAACAGTTCTCAACTTGTGGGTCATGACCCCTTTGGGGATCACATATCAGATATCTTGCATATCAGACATTTACATTACAATTCCTAACAGTAGCAAAATTACAGGTTTTTTTTTTTTATGAAGTAGCGATGAAAATAATCTTATGGTTGGAGGTTGCCACAACATGAGGAACAGTAATGGAAAGTTTTCAGAAGGTTGAGAATCACTGCTTTAGATGAAGACAACGCCACTCTTCCTTACCTATTTGTTTATACTGTGTTCCCAGCCCCACAAAGAAGATCAGACAGTGCTGTAGAATATTATTTTAAGGTGTGTTACTTTTGTTTATGTTGCATTTGTTTAACTCTGTGAAGCTGTGTTACTGTGCCTGTCTAAAACACCTAATGGTCTAATAAAGAACTGAATGGCCAATAGAGAGGCAGGAGAAAGGATAGGCGGGGCTGGCAGGAGAGAGACTATATAGAAGGAGAAATCTGGGGGGCGGGGGCAGAGAAGGAGCCAGAAAAGGAGGAGGACTCCAGGGGCCAGTCACCCAGCTATACAGCAAGCCATGGAGTAAGAGTAAGATATACAGGAGTAAGAAGACAGAAAAAGCCCAGAGGCAAAAGGTAGACAGGATAATTTAAGTTAAGAAAACCTGGCTAGAAATAAACCAAGCTAAGGCCAGGCATTTGTAAATAAGAATAAAGCTCCATGTGTGACTTATTTGGGAGCTGGATGGTGGGCCCCCCCCCAAAAAAGTAAAAACAACCAACAACAAGATAGATAGGTGGGTAGTATATGGGTAGATGAATAAGGAGATCATTCAACCAAGGAGCAAATGTATAAAGGGGTGAGTGGACAAATGATTAAAGATGTAGGAACTCTTCAGACACAATAATTCTGCAGAGACTCTATACCAGTAGTTCTCAATCTTCCTAATGCTTCTACCCTTTAACACAATTCCTCATAGTGTGGTGACCCCCAGCCATAAAATTATTTTTATTGCTACTTCATAACTATAATTTTGCTACTGTTTTAAATTTAATGTAAATACCTGATATGCAGGATATCTGACAGGTAATCCCTGTGAAAGGATTATTCCCTCCCCCAAAGGGGTTCTGACCCACAGGTTGAGAACCACTGGAATTCCATGAGGAATTGCTGAAATGTGTCCCCAGTAGATGAGAGACCATGGGATTTAACATGTAAGTAAAGCAATAGCTTAGGCAATTAGGCAAGAATGTGTATAAGGAAAAGAGATAATGTGAGGTTGATCAGTATGAGTTTGTCAACATTTTGTTCAATTGCTTCTACTTTTTTATTTTATTTAGTGCATGTATGTGTAAATGTGTGTGTGTGTGGGGGTGGGGGTGGATTCCCATGTGACTGCATACAAAGGCCAGAAGAAGATATCTGGTGTCTTTTCCTACTGTTTTCCATCTTATTCCCTTGAGGCAGGGTCTCTCACTGAAGAATAAATACCATGCTGTTTTTGTTATCATGGCTCTGTAATATAACTGAAGCCAGGGATAGTGATACCCCCAGCACTATTCTTTTTTTGCCCAAGATTATTTTGGCTATCCAGGGTCTTTTATAATTCCATATTAAGATAGTGTTTTCTTTAAGTCGAATTGGAAGCTTGCTATTTGGGAGAGTTCATCTCAGGGTCCACCTGTCTCTGCTCCCTGAGGTTGAGATTGCTGGCTGTGAAGCCATGCTGGGCTTTTCCACAGGTACTAGAGAGTTTAGTTCAGGTTCTCGAGCTTCCACGGCAAGTACTCTCACTTACTGAGCCGCATCCCAGCTTCTGCTTCCAAATTTATGATGAAACAACGAACCATGTCATGGGGACTGAGTTATGATGGAAAGTTGTGTGGCTAGGTTCAGGGGAAAAGGGGGGTGAAGTCATGGTGAGAAATCGGCTGGATTAAAGAAATGGTACAAAAATTTCCCACTTGGCACTCATGGTCAAAACTACAGTGAGACCAGCCAGTTTTTAAAACGCTTTTCATCTTGTGTATTCAGTGACCATGGTGCTGTGCTACATAAATGTATTTCCGTACAAGTATACACCAAACACTGAGCAAATTCCCCCATGTTCCCTGACTTCCCACCTTCTCACTTCCCTACCCTTAGTCCTCTTTCTTCCCCTTGATAGTTTCATTTCTACTTTCATATCATAGACACACACATATGTGATTTTGTAATAAGAGAAAAACATAATTGTTTTTCTGAGACTACCTTAATTCCCTTGATACGATTATCTCTGGACATTTTCCTACAAATGAGACACTTTCATTCTTCTTCATGTATAAGCAAATTCATTTCCGCCCTCCTTCTTCTTTTGATGGACACCTAAGTTGGCTCCATAACCTTGCTCCTGTGAATAGGTCTGCAGTAAATATTGATGAATGAGAGTCTCTGTGATGTGTTGACTTGGCATCCTAGTGAATGGAAGTACTATAGTTGGGTCATATGGTAAGTCTATTTTGTGGGGGCGGAATTCTATACTGATTTTTATAGAGGCTGGACTAGTTTACATTCTCATCATCAGTGTATGAATATTCCCTTTCATCCACATCCTCACCAGCATTTGTTAGTTGGAGGCAAGAATTGATGCTGAGGCCCTAGAGGAGTGCTGCTTACTGCCTTGTTCCTTGTGGCTTACTCAGCCTGCTTTCTTATAGAACTCAGGACCACTAGCCCAGGGTGGTACCACCCAAGATGATCTGGGCCTTCCTACACTCATTAGAAAAATTCCCTCCAGGCTTGCCTACAGCCCAATCTTATGGAGGCTTTTTTTTTTTCCTGGTGAGGTTTCCTCCTCTTAGATGACTATGGCTTGGGTCAAGTTGACATAAAACGAGCCAGCACAAGCCTGAACATTTTTTCCTGTGCTTATTGACTATTGGTATTTTATCTTTTGAGAACTGTCTTCCTTCATCCATTTAATGATTGTGTTGTTTGTCTTCTTAGTTTAGTTGTTTTTTACATGTATTTTTATTCCTTTATGGTATTAGTGGGTGGTGCTTATTCCATGTTGCCCATGCGAAAATCAGAGGACAACTTGTAAGAGTCGGGAGTTGACTCTCTCTTTCTCCCACGTGGGTTCTTGGGAGCCAACACAAGCCACTGGGGTCTGTCAGCAAACCCCCTTACCTGCTGAGCTATCTTGCCATCTCTCTTTAATTTTTTTTGAGTTTGTTGTATGATCTAAATAGTAATCTCTGTCAAGCGTATAGCTAGCAGAGACTTTCTCCCAGTCTATAGATTTGTCTTTACTCAATTTGCAGTGTTATATGTGGATACTGGTCTATTTGGAGTTCATTTTCATACAGGTAAAGATATAGAGATCTAGTTTTATTCTTCTGCCCATTGATATCCTGTGGTATTGTATTCCCCCAAATATTGTGCATGCTAATAAACTTATCTGGGGTCAGAGACAGAGCAGCCACAATATTAAACATAAAAGTTAGGCAGTGGTAGCACACGCCTTTAATCCTAGCATTCCAGAGGCAGAAATCCATCTGTTTAAGGATACAGCCAAGCATGGTGACTCACGCCTTTAATCCCAGAAAGCGAGCCTTTAATCCCAGGGAGTGATGGTAGAAGGCAGAAAGGTATATAAGGCGTGAGGACCAGAAACTCGAGGCATTTGGCTGGTTAAGCTTTTAGACTTCTAGCAGCACAGTTCAGCTGAGACCCATTCTGGATGAGGACTCAGAGGCCTCCAATCTGAGGAAACAAGACCAGCTGAGGATCCGGCAAGGCGAGGTAGCTGTGGCTGGTTCTGTCTCTCTGATATTCCAGCATTGAACCCAATATCTGGCTTCAAGTTTGATTTTATTAATAAGACTCTTTAAGAATCCTGCTACAATATCCAGTTTCCCAAGCTCCATTTGTTGTCTTTTCTCCAATGTATATTTTTGTCCTCTTGGTCCAGAGTCAGGTGGCTGTAGTTATGTGGGTTTAGATTTGGGTCCCCTACTCTGTTCCGTTTGTCTACATGCCAATCTTTGTGCCGTTCCCACACTGTTTTTGTTACTATGGCTCTGTAGTATAACTTGAAACTGGGTTTAGTAATACCTCCAACATCTTTTGCTCAAGACTGCTTTGGGTATCCAGGGCATTTTTGTGCTTCCCTGTGAATTTTAAGATTTCTTTTTTTCTATTTCTGTGAAGAATGTCATTGGAATTTTGACGGGAATTGTAATCAATCTGTGGATGGCCATTTCACAATATCCATTCTTCCCATCTATGAGAACGGAAGATACCAATTTCCCCAGCCCCACTCAGTTGCAGAGTATGTGGAATGAATATGGCCTTTGGACTAAATTAGGCTCTTAGCCTAACCCAGTGAGTGACAAAGTAAAGGAGAACAGATAATTGAGTGTTGGGGCAAGAAGTGTTGTCATGATCTCTTGGGAGATTGAGGGCTGTGGAGGAAGTATGAAAAGGGAGAAATGATGGGTGTGGTAGTGAATGCCTGATGCTTGGAAAATGCTTGGAAGATGGCACATGGAGGGTCAGGAGTTCAAGATAATTCTTACATAATGAGTTGGAGGCCAGCCTGGGCTACATGAGAATCTGTCCTGAGGAAGATTTAAAAGGGACAGAAGGTCATTAGGTGGAAGGAAGGGCAGCCTAGAGATGGCAGGATCAGTGGATGAAAAGGCTTGATGGGGTCAAAAGGTTACAGGAGTCACGGGTTAGAGGGAACCTTGGAGGGATGAGTAGAGATGGTTCAAATACGGGCAGAAGGAGCAGGGGGCGTGGAAAGTAGCAGTTATGGGTTACAGTGTGACCGTGGCTCAGAGCAAATTATGTGGCAACATGGTCAGAGTGGCTTGGAAGACTTAGTGAAATCAGCCGTGGTGAGCTAGATCAACTCAGCTCCCTACCTATTTCTAAAATAAAGTCACACTGGGGCCTGGAGAAATGGCTCAGCAGTTAGGAGCACTTGCTGCTCTTTAATGGAGGACCGGAGTTCACTTCCTGGCACTCACTTCAGGCCTCTCACAACAGCCTGTAACTCCAGCTCCAGGGGGTCCAATGGCCTCGTCTGCCCTCTGCAGGCACCTGCACACACATGGGACACACTCACTGTATTAGCTACTTTTCTACTGCTGTGATCATAAAACACAGTGATCAGGGCAACCTGTAAGAGAAAGTTTAATTGGGCGTATCGTTCCAGACGGTTAGAGTCCATGATGTGGAAGCTTGGCTACAGGAGCAGCTGAGAGCTCACATCCCAAACCACAAGCAGGGAGCAGAGAGCACACTGGGAGTGGCCTGAGTCTTTTGAAATCTCAGTGCCTGTCTCCAGTGACAAGGCCACATCTCTTAACAGCCACTAACTGAGGAGCAAGTATTCAAACTGAGATTTATGAGGGACATCTCAAGCCACCACATTTATAGAGACACAAACATTATACGTGAGTAAAAAATTAAAAAACCCTTTGAAAACAAAGTTGGATTGGAATGTTCATTTGCATATTTCCTGTACTTGTTTGAATTCTTTAGGGCAACACCAAACGCCGAACATTGTGTGTTACCTATTTGTCCTCTTAAAGACAAATTTTGTTCACCCCGACCTAAGTGAATATTGCATATTGTTTATAGTTTTTAAGTGACCAGTCATGTTCTATGTTGACAACAATAAAGTGTGAGCCAAACTCATTGCCTGTAATATAATAAACTGTGAACCAAAGTCGTTGCCTGTAATACAATAAAGTGTGAGCCAAAGTCATTGCCTGTAATAAATTTTCATGGTACAGTGGTCATAAGCCCTTGAAACCACGAAAACAAACATTTCCACAGCACAGAAATGCGCTCTCTGTTAAGCTTTCTGATGACAAGACAGAAGAAGTGTCTCTGTAAATATCCACTGAACTTTGTAAATATCCTACTCTATTTTGTTGTAGGACAAGGGGCAGGGGGCTACTGCCCTGTCGATGAGCTAAGGCCAACATAAGCGGTAGAGCACTTGGAATTCCGATTTCTGTGCTGGCTGGGAGTTCCAGATATGCTATGGCGTTCCCACGTAAGGGAATAAAGATGTAAAGAAATACGTTTAGGTCCGTGTGCAGATGTTCTGTGACTTATGTAACTTATCTCTGAAAGCTGTTTTGGGAGAACCCCTCCACTCCCGCAGCTGGGCTGGTGCCTTGGCATTCTCACCTCCATGACTGGCCCATCTTGTCCTAGCAGTTATACAGTCACATAAAATAAGTCAGAGGGTTGTTAGTTACTCTCAAAATTTTCACTTATTTCTGGGTCTTATGAATTTTCAGGATAATAATCAAAGTATGCTGTATGACAAGAAATCTATTTTCAATAAAAAATATTTGGAAAAAGGATGTGAGATACAGTTTTCATCAGTGTGTGTAACTTTCAAGTCTTATGTAATTACACTTACTTTCTATTTTGAACCTATTTAAAATACATTTTGAGTCTTTATGTCTATAGTCAAATTAAAATTGTTGTTACTGACTTCTTGTGATCATAACTGCTCCTGTCCTGTTGGGTAGGAACTGGGTCCTGCTTTTGTGGGTGAGGAAGCATGGACGGTGTATTTTCTCAGCTCCTGGAGTCCTGATACCATCTTGTTGCTTTCTCATGTAAGCAATAATATCGGCTTCCTGTAAAAATTTCAAGTCATCCTTGTTATGTTTCAAAGGTCTAATTATACTTCCAACATCTTCTGGCAGTTACTGATAGGAACAAAAGCCCGAAGCCCACGAATTTTGCATTTGTCTCTAACTTCAAAAGCTTTAAGTTATTTACTTTAGGGGAAAAAAACATTTCTGAAGGAAATAACTTTCATATGGAATGTAATTATTTTGCCTTGGGCATTTTAATTTTTGGACAGAGATTTGTCCATTACAGAAATTTTTGTTTTTGTTTTTTTGGTTTTTTTCAAGACAGGGTTTCTCTGTGTAGCTTTTGGAGCATATCCTGAACTTGCTCTGTAGACCAAGCTGACCTCGAACTCACAGAGACCCACCTGCCTCTGCCTCCTGAGTGCTGGGATTAAAGGCATGCGCCACCACTGCCCGGCTGAAAATTGTTCTTTTATGAATGTTGTTTTAGATGGTTCTGTGTTCTCTGACATCTTTCTTGTCACCTCCTGGGAGGGCCTCGAGTTAAGGGAGGAAGACTGATTTGGGCTGATGGTTAATGGGAATAGAGTCCATCAGGGCAAGGTGCTGTTGCTGACATCCTGACCAATCAGGAAGCAGAGGTAGGATTCTGCACAGGATTTGGCTATAACCCTCAAGGCTAGATCCAAATGGCCTCCCTTTGCCCCTGAGCCCTAGCCCCAAAGGTCCTCACCTTTCCCAAACAGTGTCTCTAGCTGGAGGTCAAGTGTTCAAACAGACAAGCTTCCGAATTACCTCTAAACTGTGACAGCACTTCTTCCTCTCAGCCACATCGGCCAATCAGACTCTCTGTTTGCTGCCTCGTAAGAAAAACTTAGGAAAACCAGTTGTTCCTAAGTTTTTAAACTACTGCCAGTTTCTCTTTACATTTAGTCCCTCCTTCCTATTTCCAACCATGTGTAAACAGTACGGGCTAAAGAAACACAAAACTGAGTACCTTGGATGCATCAAAAGAGATGATTCTGTTTCGTACAAAATTTTGACTATTTTTAAGGGTAAAACGTGATTAGTTGAATTCTAAAACAAATGAGTATTAGTAATAGAAAGAATTTAAAATACGAATTTTAAAACATTTTCATGTATAAATTACATTTTGATATGTTACATATGAGCAAAATGTATAATACATTCATACGTATTTTATATTTAAGTGGAGTTATAAGACATAAATTCAATAAAATTTAAAACATGCAATATATGCAATGATATGAGTATATAATATACACAATTATGAGTTATATAAGACAAATATAACAATTATATAAATATATGTAATTATGTATAAATAAATTTATTTTCTGTTCTCTCTATATAATAGAATATTACATACATATGTTTAATGCCTAAATCTTTAATATATTTAATAATATATTAAAATGTCTTTTAAATACACATTTAAACTCTGTTGCTGAGATAAATACACATTTTTTTAAGTCCTCTGGCATTTCTGAAAGTACTTGAATACACCCCCACCCCCAATCGAATTTCCACTGAATTTGCCGTTAAGTTGGCAATCTGACCAAACTTGAGAGCTTTAGCTCAAGGTGGCGGCATAAGCTGTAGGCAGTGGGTTGGCACAAAATTTGGACGGTGAGAAAATCATTGCAATAAGCTTTTTGATGTTTCACAGCTAGAATCATTTCTACTAAAACATGGTTCACGGAGCAGGAATTAAGATTGTGTTTTGGAACTAGACCGCCACCTAGTGGCCATTCTCTTGTTACCATCTAAAGCTGTGTTCCAACACTTGTATTTTGTAACCTGTACTGCTAAGGCAGGCAGTCAGGAACCGTCAGGTGCTATTAGGTATCAATGTGTGCCCACGTGGACGAAGAAGGACTCCGGCTTGTTTGAACGGTATCACAGGTAGCTGGGAATTCTGTAGTTCTAGAGAGACTAGGGGAACAGGAGAGTCGTTGGGCTCTACTTTACCTCTGGCTTTCCCAGAAGCCAACCCCTGTGCCTAGCCCGAGGCTTAATGAGAATAAAAAGCAAACGCAAGCCTGCTTGGACAGCTAAAAGGAAAAGTCTTGGGAGATAGCTCCAAGGAGAAGGGAACACATCCTTACCATGTGCCACACACAATGAAAGGCAGCATTTAAAAATCCATCAAATTAACAAAGATTAAAAAAATAATAATAATCATGCTCAATACAGGCAAAAATGTTAAGGTAAGCTGATGGACCCAAGCAGGTTGATTTGGGGGATAATAGTTTGGCAATATGAAGAGTTTTGAAAACAATCATTCAAACAAACCCTTTTTTGTTGAATTTGAGTCATAAAGGTGGAAGTGTCTGTCGTAACTGGAAATCACCTAGGTGTTTAGCAAAGACTTTAAATATTATAGTATGTGTGCTATACTGCTGCAGAAGGTGACGCGTTGGAGGGTGGGTCACTGTCTTAGTTGGAATTTCTATTGCTGTGATTAAATGCATCACAAAAAGCTAAAAGCCACTTTGGGGGGAAAGGGTTTATTTGGCTTAGACACTTTGAATCACAGTCCGTTAAGCGAAGTCAAGGCGGGAATTCAAACTGGGCAGGAACCTGGAGGCAGGAGCTGATGCAGAGGCCATAGAGGGATGCTGCTTACTGCCTTGCTCCTCCTACCTGGCTCAGCCTGCTTTCTTAAAGTACCCAGGACCACCAGCCCAGGAATGGCTCCACCCACAATGGGCGGGGTCTTCACCCATCCATCACTAATTTCAAAAATGCCCAACAGGCTTGCCTATGGCCAGATCTTACGGAGGCATTTTCTCAGTTGAGATTTTCTCCCCTTAGATGACTTTAGTGTGTGTGAAGTTGACATAAAACTAGCCAGGACAGTCACCAGCCAGTGACTTCATGGAAGATGCTGGAATCTTTACTGGAAGGAAGCAGGACATTGGGCAAGGCACACCACGGAAGGGGCTACTGGAGCCACAGTGGCTGTTTTCCTTGGTGCTTTCTAGCACCATAGTGAGCAGCTGGGCTCCACTGAGCACCTCTTACGTCATGTACTGCCTTGCATTGGCTCTAGAATATGAGCCTACTAAGTAAGGGATAAAACCTCTGAACCTGTGAGCCAAGAGAAAACCTCTCATGTAATAAGTCATCTCAGGCATTTTATCATGGGGACGGAAAGCTAGTTTATACCCAGGGCCAGGGTTATTTTGCTGCTTGCTATTTTGCTATGGAGCCCATCTTCCAATGGAGTACTGTGTGAAAGTCCAATATGCAAATGAGTGGCCTGGGTGGAAAGGGTTCTGCTCTGACACCCAACCTCCACGTTATCTGCACAGCCCCCGCCCCCTATCCATAGAGATATCCCTGAGGCACTTCCATAGTTAAGCCTAGTCTGCAGTGGCGCTGGACAGCCCTGCCTCCGTCAGTCCTGGATGTTGATGATAGATAGCCCTTCCCTGTGAGCTGGGAAATCATGGGGGAGTCTCTCCTAGGCTCTTTTTGCTTTTCAGGGTACATCAAGTTTTTCATTATGAACTTGATCTTGTTTCCAATAAAATTTTTGTCTTAAGATAGTAGACAGTCATTATTTTAGAATAGGTCACTATCATAGGAACCCAAAGCTTGTGTCTAACCTCTTAAGAGATCTTCAGACTTATGGATACCACCTACAACAGAAAACAGAAAAGCACTATATATTAAAAAAGAAACTCCAGTAACTCCACTATCTATAGAAACTAGTGTTTCTGGTGTGTTTTCTTCCAATGTTTTTCTATGTGATGTATACATGTAAAATACATGTGTAGGATACACAAGCTAATTTATTGAGTATTAATATCATATCAGTTTATTTTTGTTGCTATAATTCAGTACCATTGAATGGGTAATCTATAACAAGTAGAGACTTATGTGGTTCACAGTTCTAGAGGCTGGAAAGTTCTGTGTCAAGATGGTGACATCTGATGACAGCCTTCTTCCTTATCATAACATGGAGGAGGGTATCACACAGCAAGATGAAGTGAATGTGTCACTGTACACCTCTTCCTCTTCTTGTAAGGCCACTAATACCATCATGGAGGCTTCACCCACATGACTTTATCTAATCCTAATGACCTCACCGAAGAACCCCTTCTAAATTGTATTAGCAGATGAATTGGGGGATTCAGTTATCAACATGTGAACATTTGCCATAGCAGTGGCCTTACTTGATGGTCTCTCAGGAGTCCACATAAAAGAGACTGAATGTGTGTCTTTGTTCTAGAGTAGACATTAGTGTCTGACTCAGGAACAGCCTGTGGGTCTGCAGCCCCCTCCGAGTTTGTGGTAGCCACTGACAATCAATCACAGCCTTACTGTGGAACATGAGCGCAACCTCAGGATGTATCTCATCACTGGGCTGGAGGTCCCTCCTTTGGCATGCTTGACCTTCCTTAGATAATTCAAGTTTGTCTTTAAGGCGCATAGGGCTCTGTGTGTAGGGATCACCTCGTGTCAAATGACCGTTCTGGATTTGGTCCTTTGTGAATTCCTCACACGTGGATATTCTGCAGACCACAAAATTCTGCCAGCCAAAGGTTAATGCGCAGAGGTGGCGAAAAGCTCCTTTAAAATTGCTAGTGAAAGGTGGGTTGGGCAGTAGAAATATAGAATTGCATCTCTATAGCAGCCTGGGTTTCCATAGCAACAGATGCAGCTGAATCAAACCCATGAGTAAACTTTTCCACATTAGTTTTAAGCCTGGAACGTGGTAAGAAAAAGCAACTTACTGACGAGGCAGAGAGAAAATTTCAACCAGACCCTCTGCAAAAGGCTCAAAAGAAAATGGAGGTGACTTTGCGCGCGCGCGCGCGCGCGCACACACACACACACACACACACAGACACACACACACACACACACACTGGCATGAGAACCCAGCTTCAGCCTCCTGTGGTTACCTGGGTGGCACCCAGGAAAATAGGCCTGCTTGAGGAATAAAAATGAGTGTAACTCATTCTGGAAACAGCACCGTTAAGAAACCCTTAATGAGCCCAGTGGTTATAATTTGGGGTGTTGGGGATTTAATGAAATACAAAATCACACTTTGCAGCCCCAAAACCCTCATTTACTGGAGACATTTACGAAGCCGGAGGTGTGATGTTGCTCCGATGGAAAGATTCGGTTTCCACTTTGTGTGAGCTACGGGCCCTGAATCAGAGCTTTTGCCCCCCTGAGCTGTCGGCCATATGGCAAGCCCTTCTGGGAGCACTTGCCCTGAGCCCCAGGAAGTTGAGGAGCCCTGGGTGGTTTCCCTTCTGGTGAAGGGGGAGAAGCTGAAAGAAAGTTGAGCCTGAGGGTTGCTGGGAGTAGTTTGGAATCCCGATGTTTCCTCCTCCTGCAGCTCACAACAGCAAGGGTTGGGGTTCCACCCAGCTAAATGTTTGCAAAAGCCATCTGCCTGCAGCAGTAGGGCTCCTCTTGCTCTGTTTGTCTTAAATGCATCGGCTGGTTAATTCGGTTCTTTGTAAAATGTGGTGCTTCAACTCGTGAGGCCCAACTGGGTTTGCAACAGAGACCACGGAACACAGGGAACCAGAGGGCTGAAGGACAACTTTAGGTTTGTCCTAACTTTGAGTCTATGGCTTTTTCATGACTATGCTAGAGAGAGAGAGAGAGAGAGAGAGAGAGAGAGAGAGAGAGAGAGAGAGAGAGAGAGAGAGAGAGAAAGAGAGAGAGTGTGTTTGTGTGTTCAAACTGGGTCTCACAGAGCCCAGATTAGCTTCCAAATCCCTATGTAGTTGAGCTTGGTCTTGAACTCCTGATTCTCCGGCTTCCACCTCCCCAGTGCTGGGATTATAGGCATGCACCTCCCCATCCCCCACCCCCAGCGGTGACTGCTTTGAATTCCTGTCTCATTAAACCCACGTTAAGCTTTGTGCCATGTTACGACTTGAATGTGACTGTCTCCACACAGGCTCACGTTTATCCCTTGCCTCCGGCTGGTGGAGCTGTTTGGAAGGCTTAGAGCCTAGCTGGCAGATAGATGCAGGGTTTCAACGATGAAAACAGGCTATTAGGGGTGAGCCTTTGGGGTTCTCTCTCTCCTTCCTGATCCATCAAGATGTGAACAAGCCACATCACAAGCTCCTGCCACCACAGACCAAACTGTTCCAATCTTCATCACCTCTGTACCACACCATCATGCCATGATGGACGGCCCCACTGAGCTTGAGAGGAGTATGCCCTCAATTCCTTAAATTTCTTCTGCCAGGGACTTTGTCGGAGTGGTGAGAAGATTAAAAAACGAACCACTGTAATTGAACTAAGCAGGGGGACCTTTGGGAGGTGGTTAAGCCTCTAGAGTTCCACCACATTCATGGGTCCGGGTGGTGCCATGAGAAAAGGGAGAATTCACTCACTCCCATCCTGCCCTTTCTTGCTCTCGTTTCTACCATGTGATGATCCAAGAAAGCCCTTGCCAGATGTCAGTGCATTGTAATGTGTGTATATCGAGTCTCGAACCTCCAGAACTGTCATCGGATATATTTCTCTTATCAATATCTCTTACCTAGTTTCATGTGTTCTGTTATAGTCACAGAAAACAGACGAAGCCATGAACTAGCCTGCATGGTTCTGCAAGCTGATACTCCTTCCTCCATGTCGAAGACTTCGCTGTTCAGAAATCTGGTGCTGCATCATCTTCTTGAAGCATCAGAGACCTCAGGGGGGTTTAACCGCACCCACTGGAGGTAATGGTGACAGATTTCTGGAATGGTCTATGCACAGGGACACAATCAAAAATAAAAGTCCAGTTATGTTTAACAGTTTCAGGGAAAGCCACCTTCTCACCTCTGGTCCCAGATACAGTACTGGATCTTAGTTCTCTCCAGTGCTGAACAAAGTTTGTGAGGAACCTCTTTTTCTTTAGCAGTACTGGGTTAAATATGCTGAGTGCTCCCCTGTCATTCCAGGCCTTCCTGGAATACAGGCAGATGGGGAAGATCTACCATCTGCAATATCCCTCTTGCAGGATTAGGTCTCAGTTCCTACAGCTTTGTGGCTGAGGTTAACCTTTCTTCCCCAGGCTACCAGGACCAGTCTTCTTGGCTTCTGATTGCTTCTCCTTGCTGTCCAGCTTCAAAGCCTTTCCACCAGCCGTGATGCAAGATGGAGAAGAGCTGGCTCTTGTTTTGAGGAAGGCCATCACAGAATAATAGATGCAGACACAGAATGAAAGTACCATTGTTGTCTCTTTCATGGTTTAAAAGGTTAAGAACACACAGATTCATAGAATGGGGAGCAGAAAGGGACCAATGAGGCTTTAAATCCAGCCCCCTTATTCCATGATAATGAGACTGAATATAACCTTCTGAGGATGGCAGGACCCTCTCTCCCTGACAGCAAGAAAGAGTGGTGTGGTGGAATAGTTGTTTAACCAGGCAAAGATATGTTACTTTGTTTATGTTGCATTTATTAACTGTGTAAAGATGTGTTGCATTTGCGTTAATTAAATAGAATAAACCTGGGCTCAGAGAGGCGGGGTCAGCAACTGGTTGACAGGAAGGAGCAGGGAGGAGCTTAGCGTGGTTTTTGTTTTTGTTTTCTTTTTTAGTTGAGGCCGTGTGGAAGGGAGTGTCTTCCGGGAAGGGTGCCAGCAAAGAGAGAAAGTTAGCCAGTTGCTGTTATAACTCTGTGAGTTCACAGGTTTTCACCCTAGCCTTTGAATCTCGGGTTTTATTAGAACGATAGAGATTTAGTTAGAACTACCTTTAGTGGCAGCAACAGAACCATTGTCTGGGGAACAGAAATCCCCTCTTAGGGGCAGGCAGCTAGTAGTTTAAAGTATAGCCACTGTCGGGAAGGTAAGACAACAGTGTGCTGAGAACCGTGAATGAGGATCCACGTTCTCAAATCTGATTCTAGGTTGAATTTGAATGGTCTGATCCACAGGCATGAACAAGACTTGCTGGTAGGTCACTTCTCATCATCATGAATAAATTGAGGGCTGGGGAGATGGCTCAGTGGTTAGTGTGCTTGCCACAGAAACATGAAAACTGGATTTTGGACTCTTAGAAACCCACATAATTCCAGCTTCTGGAAGGCAGAGAAGGATGCCCAGAGCAAGCTGTCTAAGGAGACTAGTCCTATTGGTGAGCTCTGGGTTTCATGAGAGATTCTGTCTCAATGAGTGAAATGGAAAAGCAATCAAAGCCCATTCTGGACATTAAGTGTAGGCCTTCACATGAATGCACAGACGTGTGCACGTACATGGCACCCACAGACACGCAAAAACGTACATACATACATTCACACACACACATTCATATACACACATACTCATTCACGTACACATGGGGTGGGGGTAGAGAAAAAGAATAAATTCAAAGCCTGCCTGTAGCTAAAGTTTTCCTGCCTGGCCCATGGTCAGGACAAATCTCTTTCACCTGCCAGTCCCACAGTCGCTCAGACCCAACCAAGTAAACACACAGACTTATTTTGCTTACAAACTGTATGGCTGTGGCAGGCTTCTTGCTAATTGTCCTTATATCTTAAATTAATCCATTTCTATAAATCTATACCTTGCCACATGGCTCGTGGCTTACCGGCATCTTTACATGCTGCTTGTCCTGGCTGCGTCTGGCAGGGCCTCCTTCCACCTTCCTGCTCTTTTTATTCTCTCTGTTAGTCCCGCCTATACTTCCTGCCTAGCCACTGGCCAATCAGTGTTTTATTAGCAACACATTTGCCATACAGAACATCCCACAGCACCTGCCCAAACTAATTTCCTGCAGGATAACAACTGAGGCACAGAACAGGATTCTGCCGCGGTTAACAAACCACCGCAGGTCAAGTGGCTTCTGGCAGCTCAGATTGTTTTTTATTTTATGGCTCCAGATGTCAGGAGTCTGGAATGGCCTCCTGGGGATGAAGTTGGGTGATGCTAGGGCCTCATCTGTTCTGGAGGCTCTAGTTAGGAGTCTGTCTTCTCTGGTCTGTCCCCTTGTAGGGCATGCTGTGGTTCATGGAGCGTGGTAGTTTTCATTCGGGCTCAAGCCAGCAGTGGTGATTCAGCGTCTCTCAGCTCCTTCTTAATTTACTTATTATTATTATTGTTATTGTTATTATTACTACTACTACTATTATTCCCCTTTATTTTTTATGTGCATTGGGGTTTTGCTGGCATGTATGTCTATGTGAACTTGTCAGATCTCCCAGCACTGGAGATACAGACCGTTATTACAGACATGTGGGTGCTGGGAATTGAACCCGGGTCCTCTGGGGGAGCAGCCAGTGCTCTTAACCTCTGAGCCATCTCTCCAGCCCCGACTTAAAGGTTCTTAATAACAACTGTAGGTGTGTTAACCAGGGCCCACGATGTACCAGTTGACATTTAGAGTCTGTGTGACTGTACCAGCGTCGGTAATGCATGAGTGTGTGCGGCTTTCTAACCTGTACCGGCGACACACCAACACTACCTTGTTCCTCTCATTTGATCAGCCACACTTCTTTTCACATGAACCTTTTGAAACCGACATTTCCTTTCCAGGATTTATGAGGGAAAAAAAAACGTAAAGTTATGTGCTCTGCTCCCATTCTTAGAGTCAAGAGAAATAGTCTTACAAAAACTTAAGGCCTTTGTGTTCTCAGGTTCCTTTGCGAGGTTGAAAGAGAAACGTGAAAACCTTTGGCCACTAGAGGGAGACAGCTCTGAAGAATTGAGGTAGATTTTGTGTGTGTGTGTGTGTGTGTGTGTGTGTGTGTGTGTGTGTGTGTGTGTGTGGTGGGGGGTACTGGTAGCCCCCAATACTATTCATGTTTAAGAATGGTGTCCAGGGCTGCTCACAGGTAGACAACAAAGGACCTAATTGCTACTCTCCTCCGCAGTGCAGAGCTCAGAGAACAGCACTTGCTAACTTCTCCAAGGAGCATCCTCCCTTAGCGGCCGCTGCAGTTTAGAGGCAGTTTCTGATTATTTGCTTATTTTTTAAAAATTACACGTTATTACTAACTTTGTGTGCATGTAGGGGGTATGCAGGTGTTAACAGCACACACAATGAGGTCAGAGGACAATTTGTGGGAGTCAATTCTCTCCTTCCACAGCATGGATCGGGGATTAGCTCAGGTCTTTAGGTTTGGTGGAAGTTGCCATTACCCATGGAGCCATTTCTCCAGCTCCTTTGCTTTTAATTTTTTTAAAATAGCATTTAAAATGTATTTATTTTGTGAATGAGTGATATGTGTATGTGTATATGTTGCGTGTGTTTTTGTAATATCTTAGCTGTTGCCATAACATTTAAAAAACAAAGCATCTCTCTTTATTCCCTCTGTATAGGAGTGTTTTGTGAAAGCCAATCCCACTATGTTGCCAGGACTTACACTATAAGAAAACAAAATCCTGAAGATGCACACGACAACAGGTACTGTGGTCCACGGTCTGAAACAAAAGACAACTGCTTACTAAACGCTGGTGCCATTATGTATCATTGGAAGAGGGTGAGGGCGTGTTTTCTTCTACTAGAGATTTGCTCCAGACACACACTATACTTTAAAACAAAAAACTTCTGCAGTGAGAGCTTGCCTCCCACAAACTAAAATATCTAATATGATATTCATGAGCACTCTACTACATTTCCTGAGAGGGGGCTGGGTGTGGTTGTCTCATTAATATAATGGTAGAGCTTAGGAGGGGGAGGCAGGAGAATCGGGGGCTTGAAGCCATCCTTAGCTACTACAGCCTGGTACATAAGACCTTGTGTCGGGGGGAGAGAGAGAGAGAGAGAGAGAGAGAGAGAGAGAGAGAGAGAGAGAGAGAACAAAAGAAAAACAGTAACAATAACAACAACAACAAAAAGGTTCTGTGGAGAAAACTCAGTGCTGGAAGCCAAATGGCTAACTAAAAAACACAGTGAGTCCAGACGATAGGTTCAGTGAGCAGCAGAGTGACTAGCTGGATGCCATCTAAGGGGCAGACACAGGAGGGGTTATTAGGTAAGAGCACATTCCTTCCTTCTTCCTCACACTGTTATACAGCCTGAGTCATCCCTGGAATCCCTGTCACAAAGGCCACTGTTACTAGTGGGCATTGCTTTATTTTATCCATGTCTGTCTTAAAGCCTTTAGAGATTTACTTTAGCTTATTTTTCGTCGTGTGTGCGGGTTGAGCAGTTGGTGCCTGTGGCTGGTGCTCCCCGAGGCCAGAGGCTAGAATTACAGGTGATCGTGAGCCGCCTGACTTGAGTGCAGGGAACCAAACCCCGGTTCTCTGCCAGAGAAGGCAATGCTCTTTATCCACTGAGCATTGTCTCCAGCTCTGTCCCGGAGACTTTTGGAACAAGCAGGGTCTGTCTAAAATGGAGGCTGGCACATAAGCTCTCTAGCCATTGCTCACTCTCACTCCGGAGAGAATGTCATTTTTCTCTGTCATAAACAGTACCTGTCTCCCGCTCTGCCACTCTACGTGTCTCCTGTGACTTCTCTCCACAGAGATCACAAGGACCTAGAGCAGGGAGGATGCCAGAGCCAGCTCCCAGAGACACCAAGGCAGCGGCTGAAGGAATCCTTCACTGTTTCAGCTGCCTTGGGGTTTAGTTCATCACATTTCTAGAACTAGCAGCCCCATTAGACTTGTAGAAGGCTTTATTTATTACATTAGATTTTTCTAAAGTCCAATTTAATATTAAACTCATGTCATATGTAGTGTACATTTAAATGAATAAATATATTTACCCTGTGATCTTTATGCCTCACGGCTCTTTCATAGCCTAAGATCTGTGGGTGCTGCGCAAAGTTTGCCTAATGTCAGTATTTGAGTCTAGAAACAGTCACTAGTCCTTTTTTTTTTTTTTTTTTTTTTGGTTTTTCGAGACAGGGTTTCTCTGTGTAGTTTTGCGCATTTCCTGGAACTCACTCTGTAGCCCAGGCTGGCCTCGAACTCACAGAGATCCGCCTGGCTCTGCCTCCCAAGTGCTGGGATTAAAGGCGTGCGCCACCAACGCCCGGCCACTATTTTTAATAAGATGAACAATCTCCAGTATAAAATTATATTTGCAAATGTTTTCAAGCCATGGGCCTCTTGAGAAAACAGGCTCCCAGTGCACAATGCCATGTTGTGGTCCGGTTTCTTGCATGGAGAGGACAGCTTGAGATAAACAGTGGCCTAACTGTCCCAGCTAGAGAAATGTAGTCCCAGAGGGTATAATTTAGGCCATTCTAGCCCCACCTGACCCAGCGCAAGTAGACGCAGGATTAGTATTAACATTTGTCAAGTAAGGAAATTGACATCCCCTTCTGGATCTGATAGCGAGGCTCTGAAGAGGAGACAGGGACTTGCTGTGACTCGGCAGCAAACAGTGGAAATCGTCATTGGAAGCACAAAGGCCTTGTCCGGACTCCTGTATGAAAAGGAAGTCTACCGAAGACCGTGTCTTAGAATCTTAGCTAGAGATGAGCAGAGACAGATATAGCCACATCCTTTTCCTCCCTCATATAATGATAAAGTATGAAAATGTTCTTAATTTATTGACAAAGGGTAAGGAGAGGCAGGAAGGCAAGAAGACTGCTTATATTGAAAAACTGATTTATATCTCAGTGTGTCTCCAGGACTGCCTGCTCTATAACTTATACACAATTAGCAGAGAGTTCCAGAAGCAATAATGGCGCCTCCTGCAGACCGTCCTATCCCATGGCTTTCTCCAGTTCACTTCCTGCTACCACATTCCTCCTAACCTAACTCTCCTACCCTTACCCCTACCCCTGTGTAGGGTACAGTGGAACCTTCACTGTATTTATGAGATATTTCCTTGGTTGTAGGACAAGGGACATTTTCTAACTGCTGCCCAGCCCTGCTGATGGTGGTCGTGGAAACATCCCTGGACCTGCTCTTTCTCTTTCCTGGCTAATATGTGTCATGCTCATAGCACCTTTTATTTCAGAGATCCCTTTGCCCTCAGAGTTTTGATTTAGCAATGGACACACAGTCTCCCCCGCAAATATTTGCTTCTCATGATTATCTGGATTCATCTTTCCTTGTTAATGGTTGTTTTTATTTTTATTTTCTTCTTCATAGCTTTATCTTACTGATGTACATCCCTACTGCTCATATTTCTGTCATCACACCAAAATACCCATGATAACCAACTCATTGCAGTATATTTATTCATTTAGTGTGTGCATGTACATGGGGGGCACTTTGGGCATATAGTGGAGATCAGAGGATAACTTGCTGGGGTCAGTTCTTCTTCTACCCTGCAGGTTCTGGGGAACAAACTCAGATCCTTGGGCTTGGCAGCAAGTTCCCTTAACCACTGACCCATCTTGCAGGCCCTGAGATAATCAATAAACTTATAAAGAAAAATGTGTTGCCATGGTTCACGGTTTTCTTTCAACATCATGAACTTTTGCCTTGATCATGAACATATGACATGAAGAGGGATGTCCTTTAGTGTCTGGTCTTCAATCCAGGTCACTTGAATTCTCATACATCTGATACAGACCCTTCTCAGTTCAATGAAGCAGATCCATTAAGAACATCTGTTACTTCTTTTTAATCAATATTGTAACTATGATGGGTGGGACTTAGTTGACCAGCAAATAATGCTCATGACTTATTTCCCAAATTCATAGTCCTTAATCACTTTTCATTCATTTCATTTTGAGGCCAGGCACTTGATATGGTCTCTAACTGCCAACACTGGTAATGGATTTTGTACACTGGGGTGTCACCATGGAGGAAACTGTAGAGACTGAACCAAGTACAAGAAGTGTCATAGTATGAGAGATGAACATAAGATATCTGAAGCTCCTGCCAACAGAACATAACACACTGCTGTTTAATTTAACATTCCATTTATTTATTTTTGAGGCAGCTTTGGTATGTAGCCTAGGCTAGCCTGAAACTCTCAATCATCCTACCTCAGGCTCCTGAGTGCTGAGAGATTGCATATAGTTTTGCAATAAACTACAAACTTTTCTTTATCAGTAGAAGACAGATATAGTAATGATTTAGCAAAAAGTAAGATAAATATATAAAATACCAGCTATATAATGTATACCACTACATAAATGTATTGTTACACTTTTGCACTGTTAGTTAGCACAGTAGCTTTGTTCACACCAGCACTATTACAAACATGTGAGGTTATGCTGTGACTCTGCCAAAGCTATCCCTAAGTGACAGGAGTTTTTCATTTTATTATAATCACATGACGTCACCATCATAGCTGCAATTCATTGTTGTTGTTGACCAAAACATTGTTTTGTGAGCTACAGATGTATTAGCAAAACAAGTCCAGATATGGACAAAAAGAATTCATCATCATGACTCAGTGGATTTTATACTAGGTGTGAGAGACTGGGTCAACGTGGGAAAACATCAACTAATGGAATCCATGACATAAAATGGAAAGTTTACAGGAGTATATCAATAGGTGCAGAAAAAGACTAATAAAATCTAATAGCTAGTCATGATAAAAGCTCAAATTTAAACTAGGAATAAAGGGGGAAGTCCCTAATGTTGACAGTAATATCTATAAAAATCCTATAGCTAACATAGTGTTTAATAATGTTTAAAGCCTTCCTAGTATGCTAAGGAACAACAGGGTAACATAGTGGGCTCTCAGGGCTCATCTTCTATAATATGCAGGAAGACCAGTGAACAACCTGATAAGAAAGGGAGGGTATTCCACACACTGCAAAGGAACAATTGAAACTGTGCTTTTTCAAAGGTGATATGATCACCTATGTAGAAAAGCTAAAAAGAAGAGGAACAGAAACTGGAAAAAATAGAGCAAGGTTGCTGGAAACAAGGCTACTATGGAAAATCCAATCACTTTTCTACAAACCGATAATGAATAAGTAGAATTTGAAATTGAAAACCCAACATCATTTACCATAGCTTCAAGAAAATATGTTTAAGACCTATTTGATGAAAAATATGGAAGTCCAATTAAACACTGTTTCTTAAATTGCTAAATAAATGGAGAAATATTCCATGTTCATGTCTGGGACAGTTGTCAAGGTCTCAGTCACTTCCCAAATGAATGATAAATTCAGTTCAATCCCAGTCAAGCCCAGAGAGTTATTTTGTGGATAGCCAATTCTAGTGTTTATAGAATAGAGACAAAAGACAAAGAGTAACCAACCAATATTTAAGAAGAACAAAATTAGAGAATTAATTCTATCTGGTGTCAAAACTCTCTATAAAACTTCAATAATCAAAATAGTGTGGCACTGTGAAATAATAGATCTGTGAAAGAGAGTAAGGAGCCAGTAAGACCTGCATAAATAGAGCCAACTGTTCTTGGAAATATAATAATGCCGATAGAAGGAGATAAAAAAATTTCTTTACAACAAATAGTTTTGAGGTAGGTGGACATATTACATACCACCAGTAAAGACAAAACAGAACCCAAAAACACCAATAACAACAGCAACAACAACAATAACAAACAACATAGGCATAGATTTTACTTATATCTGTCCCTCAAATTAGCTCAAAGTGGACCATAGATTTAAACGCCAAATGCAATATAGAAGAAAGCACAAAAGACCTTTGGTGTAGTAATGGGTTTTTAGATAGAAGACCAAAGTCACAATCCATAAAATGAATAATTGAATCCAGATTTCATTAAACACATATTTTTTAATTTTATGAGTATAAGTGTTTGCCTGCGTGTATATCTGTGTACCACTCGTGTGCCTGTTGCCCTCACATGCCAGAAGAGGGTGCTAGATCTGCTGGAACTAGAGTTATGGGTGGTTGTGAGCTGCACAATTCTGGGAATTGAACCCAGGTCTTCTGGGAGAGCAGCAAGTGCTCCTAACCACTGAACCATTTCTCCAAGCCTCAAAGCCAAATTTCATTAAAACTAACTGCTTCTGTTCTGTGAAGACATGGTTAAGAGAAGGACAGGACAAGCCACAGACTAGACTTGGACTAAAATTTGGGAAAGACACATGATAAAGAGCTGATCACAAAAATATAAGGAACTTCACACTATGAAAACAAGCAAGAGAGGGGGAGAGATGGATCAACAGTTAAGAGCATTTGCTGCTCTTACAAACCCAGGTTTGCTTCCCAGCACTCACATGGTGGCTAATAACCATCTAGAGTTCCTATTCCAGGGGATCCGACACCTTCTTCTGACCACTGAGAACACAAGCCAAGCCAAGCTTGTGGTACACATGCAGGCAAAACACTCATACACATAAAAAAATAAGTAATTAAATGTTTCCTTCAAGAAAGAAAGAAAACAAGTAACCTATTAAGACATGGGCCAAAGACCTCAGCAGACATTTCATCAAAGAAAATGTCACGGATAAGCAAGTGTGAGAAAAGGTGTTCAACATCCCGTAGTCTGAGAAGTACAAACTGAGACAATAGTGAGATGCTACTGTGCAACTGCTCTGCCCCTGCCAAACCTTGGTGAACTTTGGAGTCTCAGGGAGTCTCATGCATTCCTGGCAAGAATGCAGAATGGCACAGCCATTTGGAAGACAGGTTCCTATCATTCAATGCAGCAATTCCAGTCCTGGTCATCTCCTCACAGAAGAGAAAAACTCATGTTTATACACAAGCCTCTAAGTGGATGGTCTTCTATCTAAAAATCTAGTACTACATCAAAGATTGTTTGCGCATTCTTTCTATGTTGCATTTGGCAGTTAAATCTATGGACCATTTGGGCTAATTTGGGGGACAGATGTAAGTAAGGCTAATTCATAATTACTAAAAACTAGAAGCAACGGAGATGTCCTTCAACATGTGAAGAGACACGTAAACAGTGGGATGTCAAGATAGTAAGACAGTCTATGTGGAAAAGAGGTGAGGTATGAGGCTGTAAAAAGATGTGGAAAGACGTATATGACCAGGTAAATGAAGCCAACCACTGTGCGGCATTGCCCATCAATGACACCCTAGATAAAATGAAACTTTGAAGACAGTAAGTTGATCAGTGGATGCAAGGGCTTTCCTGGGATGAAGGTTGGGAATATATGGAACATACACGACTTTTAGGGAGGTGAAAATATCCTTCATGGTAATGTAATGGCGGACACATGTCATACTTTTTTTTTTTTCAGACTAACAGAAACTATACCAAGAGTGAAGCTGGATATAAATGATTACCATGTATGTGCCTATGGAAGTCATTAAACGTAACATATATATATCTGTATATATCTGTATATATGTGTGTATGTATACATATATATGTATGTATGTATGCAGTGAGGGAGGCAAAGAGAAGGGGGGTATATATGTGGCATAGGGGCCATATAGGAAGTCTCTGGTACCTTCCTCGGCTTCCTGTGAATCTAAAACTGGTCTGTGTTCTAGAGACTAACATCTCAAAACACAACAAAGATCTGAAGTCAATGTTTAGTCATTTATTTGATAGAAAATCCTGATTTTCCTTGTACCAACTAAGGAGCATTTACTCACCATGCTTTTATTTGAGGCTATTTATGACATCAAATTATCTTATTAACACACACACACACACACACTTTTGTCAAATATATGATTAGCTTCCTAAAAAACACTTTTAAAAGTATTTGGTCCTCAGACTTTAAGAACAATATTGGATAAAAAGAGAAAAAGGTTATTGCAACAATAATGATCTTGATTTTAATTACTATTATTAATAACCACTAGTTGTCAACATTAATAGACTTGATGACCTGGTGATGTCTCAGACTCCATTACAGCTGCTTCTGTAAAAGGGCTTTCTCAAATCAGTAAAATACTTCCATTCTGAAGCACAGTGGTCTCAAAAGGCTCAAATAAAAGATGTATACCTAAGCCACTAAAAGCGAAGAATGGACATGACCAAAAATAAGCAATAAAAGATGGTGGGGGCAAAGAGAGATGGGATAAATCTGAAATCTGAAAGGATGTTGTTGAGGGAGGTCGAAGAATCTGCCGGTTTCCCTTCATGTTCCCAAGGGCACACTCCTCTGCCTGTTTGAAGTCCAGCTTTTTCTCTGCCAGATGAGCAGTCTGTGATTCTGGAGAGAGTTTGAAGCTGCTAATTCTGTCCCTCCTTCAGAGTGGTTCTTCTTGCTCAGCCACAACCAAGATGTGCAGATCTCCTATCAAGATGTTTTAAGTTGACACTGTTCTGTGTCTCCCTTCCTATTTCACAGTTTAAATGGGAACTCAAACATATTCGTGTGACAACCAGTCCCCCACTTCTCCTAAGAAACAATACCAAGCACATAGGTTGACTTTTAAATGATTTTTTAAATATTTTAACTCTTTTATAATTAGTAAATATCATCAATCAATCAATCAACCTCTTCCGAGATGATATCTATTTATCCAGCAAAGACACACGGGGTCATTTGTATCAGAGAGCTTGAGGCGGGTTTCAGAATGGCTTGCTCTTCTCTGTTGTGCTGAGATCACCTCCCTCAGTCTCTGTGGAAGATAGAGTTCCTTTGTTACCTTGGATCACGGTTTAAATTAGCTTAACTTCCCTCCTTTTTCTGATTTATGTGATGGGTGATTGCTTAAAGATGGCGATTTCCCTACCGTCCAAATCCTGACAAATGGCACTCCTCTGTCATCTAAGACAGAACCTTGGGAGTCATCCAGCAGCCTTCCCTCTCCCTCACCACCCACATGTTCAATTAATCACCAAGACTTGCTGATTTTTTAAAAAATGTTATAACACTGTCTGGCCTGCAAAAAGGCATAATACAAATGGCGTCCATAAGCCAACCTTTGGGTGTGCGAAATTGTAATAGGCTGTCAAATTTTTAAATAAATAGAACGCGATGTTCAAAGACACAGCACGTTGTCGGATTTCCCTTGCACATTTGCTGTTGCTATAGAGTATTGCACACTTGTGTACTAACATGCTTGCTACATGCCTGTGGCTGCAACTGGTTTATAGCACTGGATGTTGGCCTTGAGAGCTAACCAAAAACTAATAGTTTTGAATAGTTATATACGATTCCATTGTATGAATATGCATGACATCTATCAATTATACATATTCTTGTTAATTAATATTTAGAATTGTTTGTAATGTTTTGTCTTGGCAAACAGCGCTGAAATAAATATCCATGGACCTATCTCCGTGTATAAGAAAGCTTACTGAAGGATATAGTGGAATATGTACGCTGGAGTTTTGCAAATGGGTTCAGGTGTGCAGGATATTTATCTCCTCAAGTTGGACAGGTGGGCGGGACCTGAAACATCAGGAAAATCTGGGCACTGGAGGTTGCCTCCACTTACCCCACAAGCAATGTCAATCATTTGGACACTGTACCAGTTAGCATTAACTGACAGCAAGATACAGCCTAAAGTGACTTGAGAAAAGAGTTTCAATAGAGTGGTGACTGCCTAGTCAAATTAGTGCATGGTCACGTCTGTAGGGTTTGTCTGGACTGTTGATTGATGGAGGAGGGCCCAGCCAGAGATGGTGGTAGCATTCCCTGTGTGGTGGGAATCTAGGTTGCATAAGGAAGCTAAGCAGCATATTTTCTGTGGTTTCTCCTTCAAGGAACTACTTGGGTTCCTGTCCTAACTTCTCCCTGTGATGGACTGTGACCTGGAAGTGTAAGCTCCACCCACCTTTTTCTCTTGTGAATTGCTTTTGGCCAGAGTGTTTGATCACAGTAACAGAATGAAACTAGAACAGACATCACATATAGAGGGATTTTCTTTACATAAAAGTTATCCACTCTGTACTCAAAACAACCCTACGGGCAAGGCACAGGTTTCACTCATTTTACAGACAGGGAAACGGAAGCATAGAAAGAAGGCAAGGGGCACGACCAAGGTAAGTGATGAAGGAGTGGTAAAAATGGTGACTGGTCCCTCAGTGCCGCTGAGTGGGGATGCTGCTGCTCCTTGATGAATTCGCAGAAGCAGAGGTCTAAACGTCAGCGCTGAGTACCTGCAAACTCACCCGCTGGTGCTACTTTGTTTTGCAAGTGCTCCATACCCCTGATGTAGTTCCAGTACCATTGGAAACGATGCATTAGAGACACCGCATTTTCATTTGGAATAGACCTTTGTTTCACAGGAAGGAATAGCAACAAGCCACATTCTAGCTCTGAGAATCAGCGTCGTCTGTTTCTACTGGCTGAGCAGATTACAACGTCAGTGTGAGATGTCAGGCAAGGCTAGTGATTCATCCTCCCCAGGCAAGTGGACCGAACCAAAGCCCTATGAAAAGTGGAGCTTTATTTTCAAGTGACTACACTTTCCGTGGGTTCCTTTAACAAACGTGAGTGTGTTGGTTTGCTTGCTTTGGGTTAAGGATTATAAATTGTTTGTCACTGGGACAACGAAACTGTCTCCATACTACAGAAAATCTCCCCCTGCTTCAGCGACGACACTTAGACACTTTGCTATGGTAAGGTGCAAGTAATTATAGATTTGTTCATAAGGTAGCTGGATAGATAACACATTGAGTAAGCCTTCCCTCCTAGCTTCTAAACAATGGGCAATTGTTACTCTATTGTTTTGTATTTTGAAAGACACTTTTATCCTCCCTGTGACCTCTTACTGATGACCAGGATTCTAATTTCAATTAAAAACAAAACAAAATGAAACTTTGTGTTCTGGAAAATTTTTAAATTTCCTGAAGGATTTCCAGCACAAAGTAGATGGTTCCCATAAACTTTGTTTTTAACACTATAATAAAACATAGTATTGTTGCCCAAACTAAGAAATTAGCATTGTTGTAATAGTATTAACTAACTCTTTGGTGTTCACTTGGATTTAGTGAGAAAATTTTCCCTAATTAAAAAAAATTTTTTGATCTCTCTCTCTCTCTCTCTCTCTCTCTCTCTCTCTCTCTCTCTCTGTGTGTGTGTGTGTGTGTGTGTGTGTGTGTGTATGTGTGTGTGTGTGTGTGTTCATCTATGTGAGCATGTGTGCATCGGGGTGTGTGGATACACAGGTGTTCTTATGCATATGGAGGCTAGAGGTTGACATCCGTCTTTCTTGATGCCTGCACACCTTATTCTTTGAGGCAGGGTCTCTCACTGAACTGGAAGCAGGATGATTTGGCTAGGCCAATGGCCAGCAAAACCCTGGGATGCTCCTGTCCCCAGTACTGGGATCACAGGTACATACCACCACACACAGCTTTTTTATGTTGTTCTGGGGGATTGAACTCAGGTCCTCATGCTTGCCTGTCAAGCACTTCAGCCGCTGAGCCATCCCCACAGGCCCCCTTTACGATCCTTCCTGACTGAGGACCTCATCCAGGATTCCACATTGCATACAGTTGTCATGTCTTCCCAGTTGCCTCTGGTTTGTGGTAATTTCTTGGTCTTCCTTTGTGTTTCCCAGTCCGGGCTTGTTTCCCATGGTTAGACTGGGATTATGACATTTTTGGAAGAACACCGGTGATGAAGGACCTTTCACACCTTACTACATGAGGAGGCCTCTGACACCCTCATGGCATCCCAGGCGACAGCAACCTTCCTCAATTAGTTTTTCAGTTATTTTTGCATGTTGTAACCAGATGACTGACGGTTTAAGGGAGGGAGGACTTATTTAGGCTGCAGTAGCAGAATTTCCACACACCATGATGGATTGGCAGGGTGGATTTTTGACTCATGGCACCCAGGAAACAGAACAAAGATGGAAAGGGGCCAAGAGAAGATATGTCCTTCAAAGACACACTCTCCGGTGACCCACTTACTCCAACAAGGCCTCTCTACCCATAATTTCCATCAGAATACATCAGTGGATCAAAGCCTTGATTAGAACATCACCCTCATCTACACCCCTCTGAAAACATTTGTACAAACCCAGAGATATTCCTTATAAACGTAGGCATTTCTCAATTCAAAGACATCGACATTCAGACTTGTCACCACACTGTATCCATGTCACCCTTGCCAGGTTTCTCCACTGCAAAGTTATTTTCCCTTTTGACTCTATTTCTGGCAGTGAGTCTATCAGTCTATCTGCCCTCACCAAGGAGGAAGAGGAGGTGGGGATGGTATCTCTCTTACTGCGATGGGGGAGTATCCTTTTTTCAAAATGTATTTATTCAGTTATTTAATTAGACCAGTTGATCTTCCATATTTATTTTTATATGTTGGCTTATATTCCAATATAACATGGTTTGTTCTTTGGTCTAAGCTGTCTGCTTTCAATCACTGAAAGTTCTTTCAGGCTGGCTCCTGTGTTTCTTTGACATTGCCTTATGCTTTGGTCCTCTCCATAATTTCACCACTCACCAGTAAGTGACGCCTTCAACAGGTGCTTCTTTCAAATTCTAATGGTGATGTTTTGGTTTTCCCATCTCAATTTAATCAAGATAACTAAGACTGTTTAGACTTTTTTTCTTTAACACAGGCTGTGTCCACCTTCTGAATTTCAGTGACAGACTGTATTCTCCTTCCTCCAAAGAGAAGACTATCAAAGAAACCTAGGTTTTCACTTAATCTTCAGTACTACAGGTTATCTGTTGTTAGCATTTTCTAAACCATGATTTCCTTTATGTCAGAGAGGTGCAAATACCCTCAGAAAAGGTTAGCTGCAGGATGAAGAGATGGCTCAGCAGCTAAGAACATTTGCTGCTCTTCCAATGGATACAGTTCAGTTCCCACTTGGGCAATTCACCTGGAACTCCAGCTTCAGGGAGATCCAACACCATTAGCCTCTGCACACACTTGTACTGGTGTGTCCACACCCTCCATCACATAATTAAAAATAAAAAGAAAATCCTTTAAGAAAAAGAAAAGGCATGCTGTAAAACAGTTTCCGTACTTTTTGTTTCTTTCCATACTGAAAAAAAATTCTCTGGTTCTTTGTAGCTATCAATTGACCGTCTCATAATCTAACTTATTTTAATGTTAACTATGAGGATTTAACACAGACCTCAATGTTAAGAGCTCAGTCACACAAGACTGCCTCCACTTCTGATGCCATTGGAAAGTCCAAGGATATCCCTTGTCCTTATAACTGACTGGATATAAGCAGGTGCTCTTGGAACCCATCCCTAGGGTTGATAATTTCCTACGATGGCCATAGCATCTCAGGGAACCACTCACTGACACCCTTTTGCCATAAAGGGCATAGATCAGAACTGCCAAACAGAAGAGGCATGCCTAACCCTATCCCGAAATACAGCTCTTCCCATTTGCTGTTCTGAACTGTGCACAGAGCACCTAAAGCTGGACATTTCTACAATGGGAAGAGTGAGGTGTAGTTTTAAATTATTCATAATAAGCTCTTTTCAACCACGCCTGAGTTTATGATAGCTCTTAGAGAATGGGGCTGATCGTCAGAAGAAGCATGTAATTAGATGGTTGGAAATTTCTGTTTCCTCTTTCATGAAGGTAAGGGAGAGGGACTACCGGGTGGGTTAATCATCCATAGTGATTATCGATCAATCATGCCTGCATAATGAGAACTTCATAAGAATTCCTCACAGTGGGGATTCCAGGTTGGTGAGTATACAGTGGCACTGGGAAGATGGTGAGGGCAAGGAGACTGTGGAAGATCTCCATTTTAGAAGCTCTGTTCCTGGGGCTGTGGACCGGGACCAAATACATATTCCTTATTGTGTCACACCACCATACAGCCTTACTAAGAGCTCTAGCTGGCGATTGCATGTGAAGTTCTCTGTGTTACAGGACATGGATGTTATTGTTCTTGCTTTCACCTGCAGTATTATTGCCTCCATGCTTCCAATGCCTGCTTCTCACAGCTTAATTTTTCTTTGCACTTATGTATTTATGCTCACCTGCGTACGTTTGGAGGTCAGAGGTCAACAAGGACAACAACAAGAGAATCATTCAGGAGCCGAGTCTCTCCTTTGGTCATGTGAGTTCTGAGGACTGATCTCAGGGCCTCAGCCTTGGTGGAAAGTGCCTCTGCTTGCTGGGCCCATCTCACAGGCCCTACAGCTTGTTTTTCAAAATATAAGCCTAGTGATGGTATGAGCTTGCTCAGGCTCAGCCTTTGTGTCCTGCTGTAAGTGGTGGTACCCAAGCTCCACTTTTGGTAATATATATACGTGTGTGTGTGTGTGTGTGTGTGTGTGTGTGTGTGTGTGTGTGTGTATGCAGTGTGTGTGTGTGTGTGTGTGTGTGTGTGTGTGTATGCATGTATACATGCATGTGTCTGTCTGTCCATCTATCTAATTTTATCCCAGCTCCTTTGACTCCAATTTTAGTAAGGTGAATCTATGACCTTTTCTGTATAGATCTTTGCTGCCTTTTAATTGTTCAATGTACACATACAATTATCTGAGTGATATGAATCCACTGGAAACTGAACTCTGAGTTTGGTCTTTCCCCAAGTCAGCAGTATGCTGTGTGATGCTCAAAGTTGGGAATTGGCAATGCGCTGTTGGTGTTAACTAACGGGTTAGGTATCAGTAGATTCCAAAGTTGTTAGGGATGGTTCCCTCCCTCATAATCAGCTGCCTGTAAAACCAGGAATGGGTGCTGTAGGACTTTGATTGCCAGTCAAAAGAATAGAATCTGAGTCAGATCTGTGGTCTGGAGTTGAGACATATATCTGAGCTGCTGAAAGGTCATTAATAGCTGACTGTAGAATCCTTATAAGATGTCTGTCTATCTAGAGGCTTTCTGATAGAGAAACTCCCTCTAAGAGTTAATTCATGAGTTTGTTGATCACTTGCACAGGAAAATGCCTCTGTAGAAACTGACACAGAGACTGTGGAAATAGTACAAAGCCTACCTAAAATGTAGCCTAGCACAATGACCTCATCAGCCATTGTCCACTCTCGTCCCTTTGAAAGAGTGCTTGTCTTGGTCAGGGTTTCTATGGCTGTGAAACGACACCATGACCACGGCAACTCTTATAATGGAAAACGTTTAACCGAGGCTCACTTACAATTCAGAGGTTTAGTTCATTATTGTCATGGCAGGAAGCAAGGCTGCATGAAAGGCAGACGTAGTGCTGAGGAGGTAGGTGAGACTTCTACATCTTGTTCCGCAGGCAACAGGAAGGAGTCTGAGTGTCATACTGAGTTGTAGCTTGAGCAAAGGAGACCTCAAAGCCCACAATGACACACTTCCTCCAAGGCTATACCTACTCCAACAAAGCCATACTTCCTAACAGGGCCACTCTCTTTGAACTTACGGGGGACAATTACATTCAAACTACCACAGTGTTTTACCCTGAATGACCTTGGTCATACCGACTCTCAGCCCTGAGTGTGTGCCCTAGATAAAGGTTCAGTTTGCCATTGCCCGCCCTCAGCCCCTGCGAGCGCTTCACTTTATAACAAACCCTACATGTCTTCTACACTGTGCTCTGTGTGTCTCGTCTAAATTCTGTCAGCAGAGATCACAAAGACTGAAGAGCTGATGGGAAGCCACAGCAGGATGGCAGATGCATTGTGGTTCCCTGATGGGATGTAATGACACTGTGTTGCTGAGCGGTGTTTAGTGGGTTGGATGTACTAACTGAATATTCAACCTTTGATACTTCTGCCTCATAGGTTGGGATTTTCGGAATATAATGTCATCATAAATCGAGGAATATCGACACACGATTTTCTCTAAAGGAAACAAACACTTCTTTGTTTTTGCATATTGGAAACAACACACAAAATGAGACACTTTCTAAAATTTTTTATTAGTTTATACATATGGGTGTTTCACCTACACATATATGGTCATGCACCATAGCCATGTGATACCTATGGAGGCCAGAAGGGGGAATCAGGCTCTGGGGACTGGAGTTACAGATGGCCATGAACCACTATGTAAGTGCTGTGAATTAAGCCAGAGGGGTGAGAGTAGGTATGGTCAAAAAACATTCTGGTAGAGCATTCAGAGATGAGAGTAGATGTCTGATGGGATCATTGTGCTAGCTTACATTTTAGGTGGGCTTTGTACTATTTCTGCAGTTTCTACCTCAGTTTCCTACACTGGTTCAAAGCCAGTGCACTGAACCACTGAGCTGTCTCTTCAGCTCCGAGTATCCCCTACCAACTCCCCCCCCACACACACACTTTTAAAGAAAGTTTATGCTCAGAGTTAGAATCACAATATATGTCCCAAATTCAAGGTTGAATTTCCAAATTGAATTCCAATGAGAGATCAGGAGAGAAAGGTCTCTGCTTTCGTATCTGGAAACCTCCCCCTCCTGGGGCAGTAGGCATGGGGGGAATCAATGGTTTACTGTATTCAAAATAGCCCAACACCTTATTCAGGAATTGTAGTAAAGTGGCCCACACTGCTCTCTCCAGGAGTACCCAGAGACATATCTACAATGATAGGGCCTGAAGTAGACAACCCTCCACAATTTATATAGCTAAAAGACAGGCCTGTGTCTCTCAAATCCAGTCCTGTCTCGGGTGATTTCTGGATGGGGAGGGACTGTTAGGGAAAAAAAAAAAGATTCTCTCATTGCTAGATCGCAGATTTGGCTGCTAGGGCAAAGGTAAAGTATTATTGTTACTGGGTAACTCCCCGGTGGAACAATTCCAAAAGTCAGAAGCAGAAGATATATGGACCATGGGTTTTGATTTACTTATTTGGGACTGGCTCTTGGGGTCTTTTCTGAAAAGAAAATGTAAGGTCTTAATTTATTCTCTTATATTTTACTGGGAGTATTTTCTGAAATATTGGGTTTTTATTTTGGACAGATTCATCCAGTTAGTAATTGCTCTGGTTGATTTTCGTCAACTTGACATAAACTAGAGTCACTTGGAAAGAGGAAAGCATAATTGCGGAATTGCCTCCATCAGATCGGCCTGTAGACAAGTCTGTGGGACACTTTCTTGATTAATGATTGATATGGGAGGGCCCAAGCCCACTGTGGGTGGTGTCAGTTCTGGGCAGGTGGTCCTAGGATGTATAAGAAAGCAAACTGAGAAGACCATGAGGAAGAAGCCAGGAAGCAGCGTTCCCGTAGGGCTGTGGTTCTCAGCCTTCCTAATGCTGCAACCCTTTAATATAATTCCTCATGTTGTAATGACCCCCAACCATAAAATTATTTTCATCGCTACTTCATAGCTGTAATTTTGCTACTGTTACAAATTATAAACACATGATATGCAGAATATCTGATATGTGATCCCCAAAGGGGTCATATCCCATAGGTTGAGAACCGCTGCTCTATGGTCTCTGTCCCTGCCTCCAGGTTCCTGCTTTGGCTTTCCTTGATGAGATGGTGGCGGGTGACCTGTAAGCCAAATAAACCTTTCCCTCCACGAGTTGCTTTGGTTAGCATTTTATCACAGCAACAGAAAGCAAATTATGACAGTAATTCCCTAGAGTCTGATAGCTATCAGGGTACTTAATAAGTTCCAATAGATCCTCTTTAAAGCTAGTTACATGAATGACTGCCTCTGTAGGTCTTTAGGGGAACTAGGTCCCTAGCTGAACAGGGTTTGGGTAAGAATCCTGGACAGGGGTTGGTAGAAATTTGTTTTGTTACACAACTAAGTAATTTACTTTTTGGTTATATGTTCTTCCTTGGTATTTAAGACCATGTAGGTAGCCAAAAATTAACATCATCATCATCATCATCATCATCATCATCATCGTCGTCGTCGTCGTCGTCGCCAACATCGCCAGTCAAGACTGTGTAGGGAGCATCCCCAGGGCTCCTTTAATTTTTTTCTATCTAGTTGTGTTATCTGGACTGGGTCCAGGTCTTGCTGACTATGTGGCTTCCCTTGGAAGCCTGGAGGATACTTTTCTCTGTAATTAAATTACCCTGATCTTTACAGAATGTACACTGACTATAGTCAGACCACTGGGTCTCCATGACCTCTCTGATAAAAACAGCAGGTGACTCACCAGTCCCTCTGAGGTCCTAGCAGCTGGCCCGGAGAAAAGGCGAACATGGAAAGGGGGCTCTTTTTGAAGGCCCCTCATCTTTATTAGTCTTGGCTTCTCATGGCTGTTGGAAACCTGGAAGGTCAGACACACCAGTCCTAGAGAGTGAGCAGGGACTTAAAATGAACTGTTGTGTAACGTTTAGAGCAGTGGTTCTCACCCTTCCTAATGCTTCGACCCTTTAATACAGTTCCTCATGCTATGGATTCCCAACCATAAGATTGTTTTCATTGCTGCTTCATAGCTGTAATTTTGCTTCTGTTATGAACTGTAATGTAAATATTTGTGTTTTCTGATGGTCTTAGGCGACCCCTGTGAAAGGATTCTTTGATCCCGAAAGGGGTTGTGACCCCCAGGTTGAGAACCACTGATTTAGAAAAAGCATATGAAGACAAACAGATTTTTAAAAAATCTTGAGTCTGTTAAGACTCAGTTTCAGAAATCACTCAGTTGGAAATTGGCAATTATCCACCTAAAGAATAAATTAATTGCAGACATTTTTTACTCTAGTGATGACTGGAAATTTATATATCAATCCTATTGTATCTAAAAAATGTTCATATAAGAAAAAACATAATAATAAACAGTATTACTTTAAAATAATAATAAAAATGATTACTTAAACCAGAAATAATACAAATAATGAATTCTGCTCTCAAGAAGTGTAAAGAAAAGCAACAAAATTAAACAATAGGAAGGAGAAAGACTTTAGTAAAAGTATAGGTTACGTTAATTAGCTGGAAAAGAGCAGAATTTATAAATGCATTGGGAATCTTACTAATACAATTTAAACACTTGTAAGACAAGACCCAAAGCAGAGATAAAACCAGCATATTGAAAGACAAAGTGGAACCAAGGAAATGGAGAGGACTGCACAGGAGTCAGTGTGTAAACTGAAAACTGAATAACCCTGGGAATCATACCACCAAGACAAGCTAGGGAGATTAATAAGCATGTAAAATCTTTAAGAGAAGACTCAATTTCCTTGACAAACTTAGCAGAAAACACAATTATCTTGATGAAACATTAAAACCCTCTTTTATCAAAAGCCAGTTATTATAAATGTTGCCAAGAGCGGATGAATAACTCGGTATCTTAGTGGGAAATTGAAAAGGTTGAAGCCGAAAATGTGGACATGTGAAGTGTTGAATTCTTAACAATAATAACAGAGCAACGTTGTGGAGATCAAAAGGCCAAAATGAAAAGCCAAACTAGAAAGCAAAATCGTCCATGAAAAGCCAAACTAGAGAGCAAAACCATCCACTCTCTACCAGGACAGAGAAATGTCGCCATCATTTTATGCGCATTTTAAAAGGAATGAACCCTGATTCTCTCCTAAGCTCTCCTAAGCTCCTGAGTTGCCAGGGGTAACCCCAAGGCAAATATGTGGACTTGCCCAGCTAGCAAAACTCAGGTTTCAGGGTGCAGCTGAGTCTGCAGCTTCCTTGGGCTTCTGCATGGGAAGAAGGTCTTTTAATATGCTGGGCACCCAGCAGCTATTAGCATATTTCCCCCCCTCCCCCACGCCCTCCCATCTTTTCAATTTTTCATTCTTTTCTTCCCCATCCTCTTCCTTCATGTCTCATCTTTTCTATTTAGTGAAGTGATCATATGTTACTATTTCAAACAGATAAGAACAAAATTGTGTAGCCAGGAGGTGGTGGCACACACCTTTAATCCCAGCACTCAGGAGGCAGAGGCAGGCAGATCTCCGTGAGTTCAAGGGCAGCCTGCTCTACAGAGCGAGTTCCAGGACAGCCAAGGCTACACAGAGAAATACTGTCTTGAAAAAACAAAACAAGAATAAAATTGTGTTTTCAAACTAATAAACATTATGCGTAAGCTATCCTTTTTCTATTTTTAATAAAAAATGAATTTAATTGCAAAAAGCATGACCTCTTATTAGAGAAAAGAAAAAAAATGAAGTTTCCTTCTTTTCTGCATCACCTAGATGTCATTTGGCTAATTTCTTTTTATCCGTGGTGCCACGTGAAGGTTTGACTTTAAAAACAGGGATGGTGATGCAGGAGAAGGATGTCAGCCAGTCAGAACCATGAAGATCAATGAGAGTGACCACAGACTGACCAAGCCTTTGTGGTTTCCTTGGGATCCAAGCAAACCTATAACATTAATACCACCCAATATTTTCTAAGACCCTCTGTGGCCACACATATTTTATTAGCTTTTATATAAACATCTCATTTAACGTTGCACCAGATGAAAGAACCACTGTAGAGGGTTCCTGCGACCTGGAGACTTAGTCCTTGCCATCTCCTTGATGAACTGGACCTTCTTCTCCTTCCCAGACTCCTCCTGTGACGGGCTCCTCTGCCTACTTATTCCTGTGTAGGAACGTGCTTGGTTGTTTCAAGCTCCTTTTTCCATGACAAAGTCACATCCTCCATCTCACCTTTACCCTCATGGACAAGGCTGCCTCAGTCCAACCTGTTAGACCTGACCTCTTCAGAACCATTCTAGAATCTTCTCTCTGGCTCTGTAGCTCCTCTCTTTATCAACTCCTCCTCCAGGTGAGTGCCAGGCACCAACGGTTAATTTGCACTTGAAAAATAAAAACAGTGACATTGCATTTAGGGGCAGACGAAGACAAAAATCAGTAGTGGAGACCTAGATAAATAATTTGTTTTTAAAGGCTACGGCTATGACAAGACTGCATAGCTCACAATAACTCACCTGAACGTATTCTGTAGTTTATCCCCTAAGAGTTTGGGGTTGCTAAATGGTTAAGTGAAGAGGTCAGAGGTTTAAATCAGGCGGTACTAGTTTACAGACTTCCCTTCTCCCTGGCTCCTCCCTCAGCCAGCACAATTACAAACTTAAGCTTTGACTTGGTCATCTTCTAAGACTCCGCCTCTCGGTGGATGTTTATATTTATAGAACATTCTACTAAAAACAATAAGGTTGTATTTTCTCCTGTTAACTCTAGGGTGTTAGGGAATCCTGTCTATCCAGAGATAGTCAGTCTCTGGATTTGGTGAGGGTGAGCAGAAAGGTTTTTAAAAATGGAGTGCTGTTCCTTTAAATTCTGCAAGTGAACTTGGCTTAAGAAGGCCAGCAGCTCCAGGTCCAGCCCCTAGAAGAGAGAACCGCTCCAGGCTCTCCATCCTCGGACTTTGCAAGGGGCGGTGGTGCCAGCTGGCTCTGGCAGGCTTCTGGCAGCATGGCAGTAAAGCTTGGGGCCTTCCTGCTGGTGTTTGGGCTCAGTGTGGTGTGGCCAGCTGCTGCCCACCGGAAGCTCCTGGTGTTTCTCCTCGATGGTTTTCGCTCAGACTACATCAGTGAGGAGGTCCTGGCGTCCTTGCCTGGTTTCAGAGAGATTGTGAACAGGGGAGTCAAAGTGGATTACTTGACTCCGGACTTCCCCAGCCTCTCTTACCCCAATTACTACACCCTAATGACCGGTGAGTACCTACCGTGCCCACTTCTTTGAGAGGAGGGCACAGATACCCTCTGACTTTGGGAATCTTAATGTTTATATGTCCTGAGTCCCTCAGGACATGAAGGATGGGCAAGAGTCTATGGTCCCAGCTAACTCTTTCATTTTGTCATAGCTGTGTTTTTCTACAAATGTCCTCCCAAGGAACTATTTTGGATTGTCTGTAAAGAGAAGAGATGACAATAACAAAAAAATGGAAATTGGAGATTTTAAAAGGCGGTTATTGTTGTTTGCTTCACAGATTAAAAAGAAAATAACATCATATCTTCTAAGTTTAGGTGTAGAAGATGGACAGGTCTCCAGGAAGCTATACCAAGTCCCTCTGTCCCTTTACTGCTGTCTGGATTCTTGTAGATTGACTTATCAATGTATAAGACTGTGACCATTACTCTCAGGATCCCTCAGCAGGGAACTTCATTTCTAGATGACTTGAAAGGGACATTTTAGGTCACACTCTTCAGTGTTCTCCAACAATGCCACCCTCTGCTTTGGCCTTTTTGGGGCCTTGTAAAATGATACAGAGATGAATTGTTTTTGTTGTGAAAGTCAGATTGCCCAGCACCTATGAAATGGGGGGTAGGCAAAATGTAAGCACAAACCCCTAAAGAAACAGACGGAATTCCAGCCGCTCATTTGTGAAAAGTGGATTTGGCTAAAGATGACCTCCCTCCATCTGGAATTGCCTGAATGTCATGGGTGATTCCAGAAGGCTGAGCCTGTCCGTGTAATGATTCTTAATTTCTGATTTTTTTCATCTAACCTTGCAAAATCAGCAAGAGGTGTTCAGAAAGTTTGGATTTTTTTTTCAGCCAGCTATCCAGGGAGGCTAAGAATGCAGTCATTGCGAGACTTCACTGTGTGCTCTGAACTCACGGAGAACTTTGAAATTACATTACCAGACAAGACTTGAGAACTGCGATATCTCATTAAATAGCTTTATGGAACTCCAAAGCCAAAGAAGTCTGAAAATATGCAATGTGTCTTCAACTGTGTGTTCCAACCACAGAAACAATCCAATAAATGATGGTCACAGAAAGGGGTCAGGAACCCTGGGATTTCTGTCTTGTATGGGTGTCCTAGGTATACACAAAGTCACCATGAGCTGATTCCCCAGATTAAAGGGAATATATACTTTGGAGAATTAGAAGTGAAGATATGGGGGAGAAAAAACTCAGGCTGCACACAAGCAAGGAATTTATTTGTTTCCCTGCCTAACACACAAACCAGTCTCTAAGATAAACAGTTAACAAAGGGCTATTGGCCTTCCCTTGGCCTGTCTGTCCATGCTCACTTGCTTGCTCATTGGGAAGCAGTTTGCAGGCTTCTGGGTTACACATAGATGTTATTGTGTGTCCCAACCCGATTCTGCATGGGGAGTGTCACACACACTGGCCGCCTCCCTCACCACTTGTCTTTCAGAGCCTGCTGGGAGACACAATTCATAAGCTGCCACGTGCAGCTTTTTCAATTGCAGTGGAGAATGAACAAAATCCGGTTTGTAAAGTCTGAGCCCAGTAAGTAAAAAGGGGCTATTGCAAACCCACATAGACGTGGAGCCAGTGACATGGACGTTTGTTTTTCAGACCCACGTGGCTGACATGGCACAAGGCTGAGTTTGCATGAAGCCTCTGTAGAGCAAATACACACCTTCTTTTCAGGTCTCTAGGGGATATGGGCTAAGTGATTCCATGAGCGTTGTACATCCTCAGGCTGTGTATCTTAGCAGTCTCAAGAGAGAAAGCTATCCCATGGGGAAAGACTACAGCTCCAAGCACACAAAGCTCTCACCCTAATTTTGACAATAAAGCTAGCCAGAGGAGGAGGAGGGGGAGGGGGAGGAGGAGGAGGAGGAAGAGGAGGAGGCCATATATACCTTCTGTCTATAGATTTTCAGATGGTAAATACATTATCTGATTTGAAAGTCTTCTTTTCTGTTTGTTTTTAGAAGTGATACTAGATGTAGGCTGTGGCCAGCCAGACTCATGCTTATGTTGAGATGTCTTTGGATATGATTCATCCTGCACCCAAGGAGCAAACTCACCATTTGGGGGAAGAATTTTCAGACTATGAAATCTACCTGTATCATTTTCACGGTCCTGTAACTGACCAAAGGACAAATTTAGACTTTTTTTCCACTTGATGTCAAGAAATTCCATTTGCACTTGCTTATAAGGAAGAATATACCCATTGACAATTCTATTTAAGCATACGGTTTGAGCGTCTGAGCATTTTATAAACCAACAAAATTGTTAGGTAGATCATACCCAAAGATAGATTGTTCAGATTTCTCAGAATTCATGAGAGAAGTTGTTCTTGCTTCATTACGTGGATTAGTGTGCATAAGATCAAAAGCCCTTAATATTTTTTAATTTCACATAATGATGGATAATGGATTGTTGGAAGGAAAACACTGCTGGCCTTGGAGTCAAAAAAACTTACTTGGAGTTCTTGCAGGGAGGACTTTGACAATCCTCTGATTGCCCTCAGCCTCTGTGTCCTCGACCCCAGCATAAAATAAGATGAACTGCCAGACCTAGATCTCTCCTGGGTTTCAGGTGCCGCTGGATGCAGGAATGGAAGTGAGTGAGGTATTGGAGTTCAGGATGTTAGGATTGGTCTTCCGTCTGTTGTTTAGATGTGGCATGCTCCACAAGGCTTCCATGTGCTGGAGGCTTGGTCCTCCATGTAGTTATGTTGAGAAACACTGTGGAAGCTCTCAGGGGAAGGACTACCAGGAAGTCCTTGGATCAATGCAGGAACCTGCCTTCAGGAGAGAAATTAACATAGTTCTCATGGAATCGATGAGTTCTCACAAGATTAATTTACCACAGAAACTTGAGCCTGACCCCTGGATGTTCTCTGGATTTCTGATGTGAGATATGATTTATTTCTTCCTCGTGTTCTCCTGCCATGATGCTAAGTGTCGTCAGGACTTTGACAAAGACCAAATCAATGGAACCACCCAATCTGGGATTTACAGCCTCCAGGACTGTAAACCAAACAAGCTAATTTTCTTTATAAAATCCTTCACCTCAGACATTTCACGGTAGTAACAAAAGTCAGATCAATACAACCTTCTAGGGAGGCTTTCCTACAGACATTAACAAATGCCCGAGACAGAATTTTCTAGAGTAGTCAATGGAATGTCATGGTAAATAAACTTATTTATAAGCAGAGATTCTCCTGCCCCATCTAACAGGAAGAAGCCACTGTGCTGATTATCTCCCCAGCCCCAAAGGTGTTTCCAACAGGATGATTGTGAACAAAATTCTGATAGTGATTAAGAAGATCAATCGATTGATTGCTGTAATCACGGAGTCTTAAAACAAGGTCTTTCACCAAGGAAGGTGTACACTGCATTTGAGGGAAAAAGCCACTCAGTGAATAGATACCTACTAATATTCTAAAATGTATCACAATGTATTATGAGCTCAGTTGTCCATACGCTGCCCAAATTCTAGGAGGCATTCCTGTCTACACTATATCAGAATGTGACTAGGTTTGAAATAAGGTCTTTAAAGAGTGATTATGTTAAGATGAAGCATTAGATTAGGGCTTTGTTACACTATGACCAGTGTTCTTATAAGAAAAGGAAGAAAAAAAAGTTGTGGGTTTTTTTTTTTCAGCCAGGCAGTGGTGGTGCACACCTTTAATCCCAGCACTAAGGAGGCAGAAGCAGGTGGATCTCTGTGAGTTCGAGGCCAGCCTGGGCTACAGAATGAGTTCTAGGACAGCCAGGACTACACAGAGAAACCCTGTCTCAGAAAGAGGAAGAAGAGGAGGAGGGGGAGGGGAAGGAGGAGGGGAAGGAAGAAGAGGAGACTCCAGGTGTGTGGTGTGTGTAGAGAAAAGGCAAGGTTATGCCACAGCAAGAAAAGGTTCAAAGAGAAACTTTAGAAGAAACCAAATCTGGCATCCCTTTATGCTTGAACCTCTAGCCCCCAAACTGCGAATGAGTTTATCCTGTTTAAGCCGCTCTACCTGGGGTATTTTTGCTACGGTATTCTGTTTGGGTGTGAGCTTGTCGGGGTCGGGAAAACTGGACTAACACAAACAGAAAGGATCCAGAAGCAGGTCAGAGAGAATTTTCTTCTAGTCACAGGAACACGAGGAGGTATTTTTGTTGGGACTGAGTCATGTAGCCCAGATTAGCTCTGAGCTCCTGATCATCTTGCCTCAGCCCCCTTATTGGCTATTGGAATTACAGATATATTCTTCTATGTCTGGCTATGAGAAAGCAAGGTGAAGCTTAGATTTGAGTGGGCCTAAATAGGCAGAAGCATGGCTTATGTTGCTGTGTCTACCTTTCTACATAATCTGAATCTGAAGTTCAGTGTGTGTGGATCAAGTTAATGTTAGTTAAAATGCAACCACGGTTTCAATGCGGTTAGAGTACATTCAGGTTAAGTTCGTTTTACTGGGGATCTTTCTGGAAATTGAGAGTCTCCTTGGCGGGCAAATTCACAGTTAACTTGGTGATTTCACATAAAATTAATGGAGGAAAAGAGAGTGATTTGTTCAATCCAGGTCATGGGTCAGAGAAAATGCTATGCAGAGTAACATAGCATTGTTTTGCTAAGGCCAATGGAATGCTTGTTTGTCAGTTTTTGAAACGCTTGGCTAAGAAGTTCAAGTGGCCCAGAAGTGTCCTCTGTAGCTAGAAAGCCAGTCTAGAATTTTAGCTTCATTTAAAAAAGTCTGCCAAGATATGAAAATGTGCTGAAGCGGTCATTTCTACACTTAAAAACAGCAAATAAGAATCGAGGGAGGGGCGGGCTGAGTGTTCTGCTCTAAGGACCGCAGGATGTTAGCAGGAGAGCAGGCTAGAAGGGTAATGATCAGAGTTTGCCTGAGACCCAGGACAAAGGGCTCCTCAGGATGGGTCCAGGAGGCGGCAAGAATCTGAGTAATGATGCTTTGTAAATCCTTTGTGGGGATCAAAGCAAAATCCAGGATGCTAACTGCCCCTCATTAGTAACTGTTCCAGTGTGCTTCCTATCATACTCCCAGAAACTGCATGTGATGTAAATTCTTACCAGATACCAAGGACACAGCACTCTAGGGCTAACGGACTGCATGGCGAGACATGCTTCCCTACAGTTTAAAGAAAATGCCTGATGTAAATTAAAACCAGCCATCACTTGGACCAAAGGAGATCAGTATAGGAAGTACTTAAACAATCACATTTTGAGAAAAGCACCCATTCAGAGGTTTTGCGGATTTCAGGCTGTTGTGGGGGTAGGGCATGAGGTCCATGAACCTCTATTCACCCATAGCACCAGGGAGAATGAGACAATACCCTTGGCTTCCTCTCCTCTCTGCCCTGGATTTGGGCATTGACGCAAGACCACTAACCCTGGATGTTAAGCTCCTCAGATTTAAATGCCTCTACTAGTGAGTGTTCTGCAATTGGGCACCTTTTTCTCTTGTCCCTTTCTCTCATACCAACCCCCTGAGCTTCCGTTTTCACAAGTGACATCCTAGAGATCCAGGCTCCATTCCTCACTTCAAGGACCTGGCCCAGGACCAGCATTTGTCACCCCTAATGCTCCCCCTCTTTGACAGCCCGTCTAGGTACCCCCATGTCCCCCTCTGCTCTCTCTACTTCCTCTTTGTTCATTGGCTGCTTGATCCTTTCTCCTAGCTCTTCCTCATCTTCCTGATCTTTCTCTCTCATGACTGGAGTCCCCTGCACTTTCAGGGTTCATCGCCAGTCTGTGTTTCTTCCACTTCCTTGCCAGGGTCCGGGGAAGACCATGCCCATGGCTGCCAAGAGTCGCTTCTCTGCTCCGGTTCTTCTGTGTCCTATCGTCACGTGACAGAACCAGAGAAGTCTTTGGAAAACATGCATCTGTCTGTGTCACTCTTCTGTCAAGACTTCCAGAGAATCCATTGTCACTCCAAACAAGAGTCCTTACAAAAGGGGCCCCAAGCTGCTCCATTTTACCTTGTCCCTGACCACCCTCCCCAGGCTGCTTCACATCTGTCATTTTGGTATTCTTGTTGAACCAACTGTGTGCCCATCTCAAGACACATTGAACTGCCTGCTTCTTCCCGGCACCCTCAAAGCCCCCAAGGCTGTCCCTCTGCCTCTTCTGATTCCTTCTTCAAAGCTCTGGTAGCAGCTGCGTCTTTCCCCACCCTCTTGAACTGGAATAGCTGAGCCCCACTCCATCTCTCTCATCCTTTCTCTTCTTCCATTTCACCAGAGCACCAATGCATGCATTTCTATCTCCCCAAATAAAACTTGTTATGGTGAAGAAGCATAATGTCACAATGACTCAGACATTCAGAATCTCAGAGTAAATGTTCCTAATAAGGAAGAAAGAAAAAAAAAAACTAAACTCACGGTCAAATGAAAGCAATTAAGAGCCACATAGGTGCACATTTATATCTAGTCATAGATCTCAAAATGTATCCTTCAGTTTTGATTACAAGGTTGGAGGTACAAGAAGGCTAGAGGGAGAATTTCCCGGAAGAAGGAGTTGTGCCAAAGGAAGGGATCCACGAGAATGTGACTCAGGCAGAAAATTGAACCAGAACACTAGGAGTTACCACAGCCCAAAGGAGATCTAGTTGTAGTTAAGATTTCAAAAGGAAGCAGATGAAACAGCAAGACACAGACTAAGGAAAAGAATCTGGAACCAACACAGAGACCTGCAGGGAAAGAAGGAAGACTTATTTTGGTGTAGTCTTGGCCGTCAGACACAGGGAGCCAGCTAGCTACTTCAAGAGTCTTCGGGGCTATTCCTGTATTTTTGGGTTCCAATCCCTACTACTCTTGTGGCCAATCTGTGCATTCTAGCACCATGAGAAGCTCCTGAAATACTTAAAAACATGAGGCAGTGTTATGAGACGACTTGTATCCCCTGTGACACTCATGAGTTAAAAATCTACCCTCATACCCTAGAATGTGACTTGTAGGAGAGACGGTCCCTGGATAGGTAATTCCGATAAATAAGGCCATTAGAATAAGACCTAATCTAATATCTCTTGTGTCTCTGCATGAAGAGATGGTTGGAACCCAGACAGGTCTAAAGGGAAGACACACAGAGAGAATGGCCATCTCAAGCCTAATAGAGAAGCCTCAGATAAGTGAACCCTGTTGAACCTGGGTAGTGGACTTCTGGCCTTCAGAACTTCAGAAAAAAATAATTCTTCTGTGCTGGGCAGTGGTGACGCATGCCTTTAATCCCAGCACTTGGAAGGCAGAGCCAGGTGGATCTCTGTGAGTTCGAGGCCAGCTTGGGCTACAGAGTGAGTTCCAGGACAGGTGCAAAGCTACACAGAGAAACCCTGTCTTGAAAAAAAAATTCTTTTGTGTAAGCTACCCTATTATGACCTTGTCAGTGAACCAAACAAGATTGACACCTGTCTGTCATTGGAAGAATTGAGGGTTTCCAGACAGGCTGCATCCATTCCCAACCCTACTTTGTGAGAGTTTCTGGAGACTTCTGCCCTGAAATTAAGGCACTGGTAGCATTTGAGTTTCCTAGGACTTCCATAACAACGACTACAAATAAGGTGGCTCACATCAACTGGAATTTATCTCCTCACAGTTTTTGTGGCCAGAAGTCTAAAATTAGAGTGGTGGCAGAACTACTATGTTCTGTAGTCGGAAGATTCCCTGTGTCCTGGCCTGCTGGCGGTCAGGACAAATCTCTCCCACTCGAGTCCCCCAAGTAAACACACAGAGGCTTATATTAATTATAACTGCATGACTGTTAGCTCAGGCCTACCACTGACTAGCTCTTACACTTAAACTCAGCCCAACTACTGACCAGCTCTTACACTTAAACTCAGCCCAATTCTGTTAATCTATAGGTCACCATGTGTTCTGTGGCTTTACCTGTGTGCCATTACATGTTGCTCCCTGGACAGCGGGCTGGCGTCTCCTCATTCAGCCTTCCTCTTCCCAGAATTCTCCCCGTCTGCTTGTCCCGCCTATAATGTTCTCTCTGAAGGTTCTAGGGTACGTGTGGCTCAGGCCTTTCTCTTAGCTTCTAGTACTGCCAGTCATCCTTGGTATTGTTTGATCTGTAAGAGCTCTGCCTCTGTTGTTATATGGTATTCTACCTGTTTGTATCTGCCACCATCCTTGTGGGAGGGACACTCCTCTGATGATATCACAATTATTTTGCTATGCCTGAAAGACTGTGATATTTTAGTTGTCATCTCAGGATAATGTAGAATCATCTGGGAAGAGAATCTCAATGAGGGGTTGTCTACATTGAGTTGGCCTGCAGGCAACTCTGTGGGAGGATGTCTCTATTGCTAATGCCAAATGAAGTGGGAAGACCCAGCCTACTGTGGGTGACACCACTCCCTAGGCAGTAGATCTTGGGGTATACAAGAGAAGAGGAATTGACCTGAGTGTAAGTAAGCAAGCAAGCAAGCAAGCAAGCAAGCAAGCAAGCAAGCAAGCATGTGAACATTTATTTTTCTCTGGTCTTAAGTTGGATGTGATGTGACTAGTTATTTGAAGTCCCTCCCTGCCTTGGCATCCTCAAAATGATAGACTGTGAGCTAGAATTGTAAACTGAAACAAACTTTTCTCTCCTTAGTTGTTTTTCATCAGGGTATTTTATCACAGCAACAGAAATGAAACTGAGACACAGGCCTTACTTATCTCCAAAGTGAGGTCACATTTGTAGGTACTGAGGACTAGAATGTCAGCATATATTGTTGAAGGATACCTAGAACACATGGTATAGTGGAAAGAGTGAGGCCTTTGCTACCAAAAAATACAATTTGTCTTAGTTACTGTTCTATTCCTGTGAAGAGACATCATGAAAAAGGCAACTCATTAAAAAAAAAAGCAACATTTACTTGGATGCTTGCTTACAGTTTTAGAGGATTATTCTGTTATCATTGTGATGGGGAGCATGGCATCATGTAAGCAGGTGTGGTTCTGGAACAGTAGCTGAGAGCTTTCCATCCTGATCCATGGGCAGCATGAAGAGAGAGAGAGAGAGAGAGAGAGAGAGAGAAAGAGAGACAGAGACAGAGACAGAGACAGAGACACAGAGAGAAACAGAGAAAGAGATACAGATAGAGACAGAGACAGAGAGATGGAAAGACAGACTGGGCCTGGCATGGGCTTTTGAAACCTCAAAGCCTACCCCCAGTGACACACTTCCTCCAACAAGGCCACACCTCCTAATCCTTCCCAAACAGTTCACCAACTGGAGACCAAGCATTCAAATATATGAGCCTAGGGGGCCATTCTCATTTAAACCACCACACAATTTAATCTATTTTGCCATATTTTGACTTTTAGAATTTGATCAGCCTCAGGTTTTAATGTCTTTTGTTTGTTTGTTTTATTAGTAGTAGGATGGACAAAGTGAAAATCAGCCAGTGCATTTATTGTGAAGACAGAATAAGAGTGTATCTGTGTTAAATCACCATTGCTATAGCTGTGCACATTATACAAACTATCAGCAAGGTCATCCCAAGTTGTGTTCCAGTAACAAGCAAATCCAGACAGTACCGGAAACACGGTCATTTTTTCCTCAGTCAAGAGCATGGCCTAAGGAATTAACTCTGCCTCAGTTTTTCTTCACACTGGGACCCAGGCTGAAGAAAACCATCTTCTACAAGAGACATGGTACTTCCACGGAAGAGAAAATAGTGGAACGATGTAGCCTGTTTAAAATCTCTGCTCAGAGGTGGCATAAATCACAGGTGCTCACATTTCAATGACTGAGGTGAATCACATTGCCAAGCTTGATGCCCATAGTGAGATATACAATCCTCCCATAAGGGGGGCCAGGGATCATTTTTAACATTAATGCAATGTGCCACAAATACATTAAAAATGATACAGCCGCAGTGAGAAACTTGTAGATCTTATTGCATTTAACAAGCTTAGATGAGAAGGGGATTTTGAAGACACCTAAAATGTCAAAGGCTGATTTATGAGTGAAATAATGAAATAACAGACTCTCTTAGTTACTGTCCTGTTGCTGTGAAGAGACACCACGACCAAGGCGACTCTTATAAAGAGAAGCATTTCATTGGTGGCTTGCTTACAGTTTTAGGGGGTCAGTCCATGATCATCATGGTGGGGAGCACAGTCATGCAGTGGAGCTGGAGCTGAGAGCTTTGCATCTTGATTCACAGGCAGCAGGAAGGAGGGAGGGAGGGAGAGAAGGAGAGGGAGAGGGAGGGAGTGAGGGAGAGAGAGAGAGAGAGAGAGAGAGAGAGAGAGAGAGACTGACTGACTGACTGACTGACTGACTGACTCTGGTCTAGCAACTACTAATCCTGTCCCAGTTCTTCTGACTGGGTACCTAGCATTCAAACTCATGCACCAATGGGGACCATTCTCATCCAAACCACCACAGACCAGAACAAGAGATATCCTAAAGCTGAAAACGGAAAAACTTGAACAACATGCAGACAGGTGCCTGGACCTGGGAAGGAGTGGCTGTTATTGGGAGTTACAAGGATCTTGACCATTTTCATAGAGGAGCCAGGTATAGAATTAAATATTATAAGATAAGCAGAAAGACTTTTAAGTAGGATATTAAATTTGAGTCAGATATTCAAAGAAAAACACCAATAAAGAGTTCGGCGATAGGAGTGTCATGGCATAGACCAAGAGAAGCAATATCAGAAGACAAGAGGAGAGGCTAAACACACTTGCCATTTAGGTGTGGGTTAGTGCGATACAGAGAGATGAGTTTGTAAATTTATTCTAAATTTAAAAACAACACATGTGCCTGGTGGAAGACTTTGAAAACCCAAGGAAGGATCATGCAGTGAGTCCATCCCTCCTTTCCCCCACAAGCATTTAAGCATTCTTTCTTTGTGAAGGGGGAGACTTGAGTTGGAAGACTACCTTTGAGGAAGCACTTACTGACCGGCTGAGGGGTGGATGTAAAAGAATCTAAGGGAGGAGGGTTGGAGTAGTTCCCAAGGCCGAGTTGTATTCTCTCTGCTTCCTATGCATCTGAGAGAGAAGAGTTCCCACAAACGCACAGCTAACACCCAAGAGCATCTATCCACATTCCAAAGGAAAACCACGGTCTCTGGAAGGAGCCCCAATGAGGCTTCTGAAAGCACACTGGGTAGCTGAAGTGTGGGGCAACAGAAGCCCTAGAGAGCTCTAGCCAACTTAAGCCGTGAAGGGAGAAGAGAGGGCTGTAAGTATTTACAAGAAATAATGTCTCCTGGCACATCATTAGTTAAGCTCCCATCAATGACCTCTCCACACTGAAGTGCCACTTTTCAAAAACTGTGTTTCTCTCAGCCTCCATGGTGATGAGGAAAGTCCTTACTATATAGCATTGGTCCACTGGAAACCCACTCTCTGAAGGAGGGAGCGGTGGGGTACTGGGTAAAGCCTTAAAATGTGGTGAAAGCTTTTGATTATAATAACAGCAGGCCTTTTTTACCCCAGAAAATGTATCCAAGTAGAGCCCTTGTGGTCTACAAACCATGGCGGACCTAGCCCTGGTCTTGTTTGCTCCAGCCCATTTTTGATTGATAGGACCACATACCTTTTTCTAGGGCTTCTGGGAGTTTGGGTAAACTGGTCTGTTCTCAGGACCTGCTTCATCCTGAAATCCTGTGCCAACAAAATGGGTTAAAATGACTGGAAGTTAATTTGGATGGGGCCTGACTCAGCAAGTTAACATTCCTTTCAGACCCCCTCTAACAACACCTACTTCTGTTTCCTTGGGTGAATAGGGCCATTGTCTCCACAGTCTAAACAGGCAGGGACCTGGGGCAGGTCTGAGGCTCAGGTCCTGTGGGTAGCATTTGACTCTTCCTGGACACTTCTCTCAATTGTGACCAACACATATCTTTAGCCCTTTTGAGAATAAGGAGAGAAATTCCAATAGTCAGGTCTTGGAGTGATTTGTAGGCAGACATTGAGACAAAGAGCTGCACGCCCTGGAATTATAAATGGACTTGTGGTTTGGAATACTTGGGATACTTTGGCCCTGGAAGAAGAAACTCCCCATGGGGTGTCTTTGAGAGGTAGTGTCTCTGTAAGAATCCATAGTCTTGAGAATGTATGCAAGCATCTGCAACAGACCCACAACCCGTGTGCTGTGGGTTGTAAATGGGTTGGACCAGGTATACTCACCAGTCACCTTCAGCAGTGAGAAGCTTTGTCTGCTCAACCCAGCATGCCTAGTTAGAGTGACCCACATGGGACAAGTTGGTAGACCAGAGAGGGGCCAAGAAAGGGAGTTTGAAGTCGTCTCTTTTCCTGATGATGCCACAATTAGTTGGGATTTTGAGTAAGTCACAGTAGCGTGGTAGTCCTGTGTCTGAAAGGATTGTCAGCTATGCGTTGGTGACAGCCAAGTGTGTGCTAAAGGTGTTGTAGATGTCAGAAATCTAGTAGTAAGACTCCACGAAGAGTCTTAAGGGCTACAGAGGGAGCCAGGGGTGTGGGTGTGCTGGCTAATTTTATGTCACCTCTACACTGCCTAGAGTCATTTGGGAGGAGGAAACCTAACTGGGAAAATACCTCTATCAGCTTAGCCTGTGGGGCATTTTCTTGATAAATGATTGATATAGGAAGAACCAAGCCCATTGTGGGTGGTGCTGCCCCGAGTAGGTTGTCCTGGGTTCTATAAGAAAACTATCCAAGCAAGCCATGTGGAGCAAGCCAATAAGCACCACTCTCCATGGCTTCTACATCAGCTCCAACTTCCAGGTTCCTGCCCTGACTTCCCTCAGTGATGAGGAGCCGTAAGCTGAAGTAAACGCTCCTGCCCCAGTTGCTTCTGGCCATGGTATTCTATCACAGCAATAGAAATCCAAACTAAGACGGGGGACGACAATCCATGAGGTTTTGCAGCCTTGGTTATGATTGAAACAACTTCACTTTGACCTACTTCATGCATTCAGAGAAAATTGTTTGCAGCATCTGACTGGTGCTGATGGTCTGCGACAAGGATATTGGGCTGAGGAAATGGGGCAGCAGCTGAAGTCCCCATATCTATGGGTGTAGTGGTTGAGACACGCCCAGAGTTTGCCTAAGGGGCTTCTGGGACTTGCTGTCTTCTTCCAGATACTGCACATAAATTAAACAAATACACTCTCTGACTCCATGGCATGTCTAGCCTTCCACGAAAAATATCTGTATGTTTAAATGCTTGACTTTCACAGGTGGACTTGAGAAAACATTCTGCTTTAATGCTTGAAGGCAAAAACTTAAACAAACACCGATGCTTTGGATAAAACCTCAAATACTGTATTCTTCAATCACTCACCAGCATAGTCTGGGGGCCTAACCTGGGACACACTTCCCAGGTCCCCGCCACCTCTACCCGGTGGTCCCAGACTGTTCCAAACTTTCCCCAGACACATTCAGCATCCCAAATGTGAAATGTAGAAAGTGCTCTAGAGGATCTGGTGTGTTAGTCTTATTGAACAGAACAGGACACAGAGGCCAAGACTCAGGTCCCAGAGCTGGTTAGAGTAAGAGCACACCAAATGCAGATGTCTGAATTAGAAATAGGGTTGAGTATCCTCTAAGACCATGGATGGAAGCATGGGGAGTCCTTCTCCGTGCTTCTGGACTTTTTTTTTTTTTTTTTTTTTTTTTTGCCTGTCCCCACCTGCCATCATTGCTGTATGCCCTTGCATGGCTAACCATACCTGGGTTGCTGTTGCTTCTTTTTTCATTCCCAGGATGTGCAAACTGAAATAGAGATGTGTTGTGGAATATTACTTTAACGTGTGTTACTTTTGCTTGTGTTGTATTTGCTTAACTCTGTGAAGCTGTGTTACTGTGCCTGTCTAAAACACTTGATGGTCTAATAAAGAGCTGAACAGCCAATAGCAAGGCAGGAGAAAGGATAGGCAGGGCTGGCAGGCAGAGAGGATAAATAGAAGAAGAAATCTAGAAGAAAGATCAAGGAATGAGAGAGGAAGGAGGAAAAATTCAGGGGCCAGTCACCCAGTCACCCAGCTACACAGCCAGATGTGGAGTGAGAAGGAAAGAAAAGGAATACAGGAATAGAGAAAGATAAAAGCCCCAAGGCCAAAGACAGATGGGATAATTTAAGTTAAGAAAAGCTGGCAAGAAACAAGCCAAGTTGCCAGGTGGTGGTGGCTCACGCCTTTAATCCCAGCACTCGGGAGGCAGAGCCAGGTGGATCTCTGTGAATTCGAGGCCAGCGTGGTCTACAGATCGAGATCCAGGAAAGGCACCAAACCTATACAGAGAAACCCTGTCTCGAGAAAAAAAAAAAAAAAGAGAGAAAA